>JAWQFJ010035494.1:40000-47500 GCA_034096865.1 Theodoxus fluviatilis | reverse complement strand
ACAGATGGATAGGTGGTTGCCTAGATAGATAGATGGAAGTGGGTGCATAGATGGATGGATGGATATAGGTGCATGAATGGATGGATGAAAGGATAAGTGGATGCATATATGGATAGATGGAAGTGGGTGCATAGATGGATGGAAGGATAAGTGGGTGCATAGATGGATAGATGGAAATGGGTGCATGGATGGATGGAAGGATAAGTGGGTGCATAGATGGATAAATGGAAGTGGGTGCATGGATGGATTTAAGGATAAGTGGGTGCATAGATGGATAAATGAAAGTGGGTGCATGGATGGATGGAAGGATAAGTGGCTGCATAGATGGATAGATGAAAGTGGGTGCATAGATGGATAGATGGAAGTGGTGCATGGATGGATAGATGGATGTGGGTGCATAGATAGATAGATGGAAGTTGGTGCATAGATGGATAGATGGAAGTGGGTGCATAGATGGATAGATGGAAGTGAGTGTATAGATGGATAAATGAAAGTGGGTGCATGGATAGATAGGTGGAAGTGGGTGCATAGATGGATAGATGGAAGTGGGTGCATAGATGGATAGATGGAAGTGGGTGTATAGATGGATAGATGGAAGTGGGTATATAGATGGATAGATGGAAGTGGGTGTATAGATGGATAGATGGAAGTGAGTGTATAGATGGATAGATGGATGTAGGTGTATAGATGGATAGATGGAAGTGGGTGCATAGATGGATAGATGGAAGTGGGTGTATAGATGGATAGATGGATGTAGGTGCATAGATGGATAGATGGAAGTGGGTGTATAGATGGATAGATAGAAGTGGGTGTATAGATGGATAGATGGATGTAGGTGTATAGATGGATAGATGGAAGTGGGTGCATAGATGGATAGATGGAAGTGGGTGTATAGATGGATAGATGGAAGTGGGTGCATGGATGTATAGATGGAAGTGGGTGCATAGATGGATAGATGGATGTAGGTGTATAGATGTATAGATGGAAGTGGGTGCATAGATGGATAGATGGAAGTAGGTGTATAGATGGATAGATGGAAGTGGGTGCATGGATGGATAGATGGAAGTGGGTGTATAGATGGATAGATGGATGTGGGTGCATAGATGGATAGATGGAAGTGGGTGTATAGATGGATAGATGGAAGTGGGTGCATAGATGGATATATGGATGTAGGTGTATAGATGGATAGATGGAAGTGGGTGTATAGATGGATAGATGGAAGTGGGTGTATAGATGGATGGATGGATGGATGGATGGATGGATGGATGGATGGATGGATGGATGGATGGATGGATGGATGGATGGATGGATGGATGGATGGATGGATGGATGGATGGATGGATGGATGGATGGATGGACAGATCGGTTAAGGCTCCGAGCATGCATGAAGAAATGGTTGGAAGGTTACATGCCTGGATATTAGGATGAATGGATGAAGAAATGATGCCTGGGTGGATAACGAGACGGATGAACTGATGTGTAGAGAGTTACTACAGAGTTATGTGCCATCGTCTCCTCTGCTTGTGTGATTTTGACGTGAAAATTTGACATAATGAGCGAAATAGTGTGTGTGTGTGGGGGGGGGGGGATGATCACTAAATACCCAACAGTTTGACCATGATTTTTCGCGTGAGTTTAAAACAACGTTAACTGTTGTATCTTTGTTAGCCTCAGAATAACAGTTTTTATTCACATAGCGGTTCAGTAAGCAGTGCGTTGTGAGGACTATCAGCACGAATCTGGTTAGCGCTGCCGAAGTGGGATGCACAGAAAAACCATCAAAACGTTGACAGCCTTCGCATGTCTGACTGCAGGACCGATGTCCTTAAGCCCTTGGGCTGACAAAGCCTGAACTGCACATCGACAAGTTCACTGCATTCTTTCCCTAATGTCAGATGAACAGAATACAGATTGTGAGTCGTATTCAGTGCAATGGTTGATTGCTTCATTCCAACACTGTGCGTCTCTTTGACGGTTACTTAGTCATCTACTTCGTCATTGAGGTGCCCCTGGAATGAAAATGGAAAGAATGTATGCTTTTAGATGAAGAGATATGTCCCCGAACAAGAGTGTGGATCACTGGCTCAGAATCTTCATGATGCCACCTGGTGCCATCTAGCAGTATCTAGAGCCGGATGAGCAGCGCTACAAGAACATATTTTAGAAGGCCAAGGAGTAATCCCAACAGAGGAAGAACGTGTTAAATGTCTTAGACATCCATATTTGGGTCTCTTAGAACGAGGTACATTTACTGATTTCTTTTCGAGAGTGATATCGCAAAACAACGGGTGGAACCTTTTACACATTTTGGACGGGGTGAGTGCATGGCCGCTCGGTGGGACGTGTGGCGGTGACCTGTCACTTCCAGGTCAATAGGTAGGGAGGCGGCTCTTCGCCACTTCCAGATGTAAAACGCCAAAGCGCCCGTAGCCCACACCCAAATGGAGCCTCCTGGCAAAACCCACGTTGCATTGGAGACCAATTCCGGTCAAGAATGAGGATTTGTAACATAAGTGACGCGTTGCCTGGCAACCAATAGCCACTCAGGACCAATAAGCTGCGGGACTACGAAGGCAAGGCATCATGGGAAGGAGCAAAGAGACTGACTCACTGAGCAACCGCGATCCTCCCCTGTACCGCAGCCTGTGGAGAAGATCAGTTTGCCGCCTGGGATAACCTGAGGTGCGCGCCTGAGAACAGATGAGATTAACCAATCAGCATCGAGGTCATGACTTTTTTCATTAAATAAGGCAATGCATCAGGAATTCATGTTGAAGGGGGAGTAACCAAAAAATATTGAACGATCGGAAAACATAGAAAATACTGGGACGGAGAAAATCGCCTTGGGCCATAAGAAAAAACACTGAACGTTCTTTGCAGGCACAAAAAGTTCCACTGAATTGAAAGTTACACAGGCAGAGCAAGAAAAACACTGCACTCTTCACAACAAGACAAGCACCCAATTAGCTGCCAATTGCTAGAAAAACACAGCGTTATTTTGCTATCTGTCTCATTTTCGTCTTTGCTCAAATGAGTGAAGACGCCCCGGAGACATTCATTATGGACGTAACGACTTTGAACTCTTGCCAAATTCATGCCATTGGCTGGTGGCCGAATATAAAAGTGAGGCAAACTTTTGCGTCTCAGAGGAACCAAGTGGCGCCCATCCTTGAGTGAGGAAATGTGGTTTGCGGTGATGGTAATCGATGGAATAAGGGACTGACGAAGTTTTCATATCTTCACCTAAGGAACAAAAATAGCCCCACGCGATTTTCACTTGATGGAAATCCCGGACGTCAAGATATCACGAGAATCGCAAGGAAGGATGATCAATCGTGAATAAGTGTCTCTTGCAGTCATAAGAAATATATGAATTATCCCTCAAGGCATGCTTTCCGCTTCATAGACTGATCTTCCACCATCAACTGGGATGACGTTTACAACTTAGTGTGCAGGATTTTTAGAAATGTTAGTACGATGCATATGGAGGCTGACGTACGAAATCCTGAATCATCAAGGACTAAGTCTTTTTTCACTGTCGCCAGAAAGGCCAAGCTGATCTTGAGACAGAAGCACTGTTGATGAACATGCTCCGTAGCCGACTTCTACGCCCCTCATTACTGTCCTTCTAAGTTTCTTGTAGCAAAAACACAGCTTCAGCAAAAAGACCGTCTTATGGATAATTGCCAAAAAGTACTCAGACAAACTTCAATTTTGCCTCATAAATGATGCACAAAACTCCTTGGAGCGACCTGCAAAGAACCAAACGTCGACTTTGAACAAAACAGTGACATGCAACTTTCCAGGTTATAAATCAACTTAAGACAACGTTTCTTTGAAATACGTAGATAGGGTGGGCTCAGGTGCATCGACATGGACTCAAAATGTTACCATCAAACACTCACTCGTAAGGGGATTTACGTCTAAAATATACACATTCATTGAAGAAAGACAGGACGGACACATTGACTGAGATTTGGCACACACACGCGCGCGGGCGCACGCACACACACACGTACGTACAAGCACACACATCTGTACGTACATGCACACCGTGATTTAAACAAAGATGGAAAGGAAGGTAAACAGGCACAGAGACAGCGAATTAGATACATATTTTGAGAGGGATTTTCATTTTTGGAAACGTTAATTCCACACATCTGGGTGTCACTGCAACCTGCTACTCTCCATGGTTTGCGAAAAGCAACGCCTTGTCGTGTTCACCCTGACTTTGTTTTCGTCTCCTTCACATCTTTCACTCCCTCCTACTCTTCTCCAACAACTCCTCTTTCTGTTCCTACTCTTCGTGATCCTCCTCCCCACTGTTCCTCCTCTTCCTCCTGTTCCTCCGCCTCCTTTTCCGTCTCCTTCTTCTCTTCCTGCTCATTCTTATCCTGCTCCATCTCCTTCTTCTATTGTTCCTTCTCCTCCTCCTGTTCCTCCTCTTCCTTCGCTTCCTTCTCCTCATCCTCTTGCTCCTGCTGCTGCTGCTGCTCCTTTTCCCCCTCCTCCTCCTCTTCCTCCTCCTCCTCCTCCTCCTCCTCCTCCTCCTCCTCCTCCTCCTCCTCCTCCTCCTCCTCCTCCTCCTCCTCCTCCTCCTCCTCCTCCTCCTCCTCCTCCTCCTCCTCCTCTTCCTCCTCGTCCTCCACCTCCTCCTCCTCGTCCTCCTCCTCCTCGTCCTCCTCCTCTTACTCCTCTTCCTCCTCTTACTCCTCCTCTTACTCCTCCACTTACTCCTCCTCTTACTCCTTCTCTACCTCCTGCTCCTCCCCCTGCTCCTCCTCCTGCTTCTCCCCCTGCTCCTCCTCCTGCTCCTCCTCTTGCTCCTCCTCTTGCTCCTCCTCCTGCTACTCCTCTTGCTCCTCCTCCTCCTCCTTCTCCTCCTTCTCCTCCTCCTCCTCCTCCTCTTCCTCCTCCTCCTCCTCCTCCTCCTCCTCCTCCTCCTCCTCCTCCTCCTCCTCCTCCTCCTCCTCCTCCTCCTCCTCCTCCTCTTCCTCCTCCTCCTCCTCTTTCTCGTCCTCCTCCTCCTCCTCTCCAGCTTTTAATCTTTTTCCTCCACCAGCTTTTCTTCTACTCCTGTTGCTCCTCTTCCTCTTCCTGCTGCTGATACTGCTGCTGCTCCTGCTGCTGCTGCTGCCCTTCCTCCTCCTTCTTCTCCTCCTCCTCCTTCTCCTTCCTTTCCTCCTCCTGTTCCTCTTTCTCCTCCTCCTCCTCCTTTTTCTCCTCCTCCTCCTCTTTCTCCTCCTCTTCCTCCTCCTCTTCCTCCTGCTCCTCCCCTTGCTCCTCCTCCTGCTCCTCCCCCTGCTCCTCTTCCTGCTCCTCCTTCTGCTACTCCTCTTGCTACAACCTCCTCCTCCTACAACCTCCTCCTCCTACAACCTCCTCCTCCTACAACCTCCTCCTCCTACAACCTCCTCCTCCTACAACCTCCTCCTCCTACAACCTCCTCCTCCTACAACCTCCTCCTCCTACAACCTCCTCCTCCTACAACCTCCTCCTCCTCCTCCTCCTCCTCCTCCTCCTCCTCCTCCTCCTCCTCCTTCTCCTCCTCCTCCTCCTCCTCCTCCTCTTCCTCCTCGTTTTCTTCTCCGGATTTTCATCTTTTTCCTCCACTTGCTTTTCCTCTACTCCTGTTTCTCCTCTTCCTCTTCCTGCTTCTGATACTGCTGCTGCTTCTCCTCCTCCTGCTGCTCCTCTTCCTCCTTCTGCTCCTCCTTCTCCTCTTCTTCTTGCTTCTCCTCTTCTTCCTGCTCTTCCTCTTCTTCCTGCTCTTCCTCTTCTTCCTGCACTTTCTCCTCCTTCTTCTTCTCCTCCTCCTGCTCCTCCTCCTCCATTTGATCTTCCTCCTGCTCCTTCACCTGCTCTTCCTCCCACCCTTGCTCCTTCTGCTCCTCCTCCTGCTCCTCCTTCTGCTCCTTCTCCTCCTCTTCTTCCTCTTCCTTCTTCTTCCTC
This sequence comes from Theodoxus fluviatilis, assembly GCA_034096865.1. Classification (NCBI taxonomy): domain Eukaryota; kingdom Metazoa; phylum Mollusca; class Gastropoda; order Cycloneritida; family Neritidae; genus Theodoxus; species Theodoxus fluviatilis. The sequence continues at coordinate 41,548 of JAWQFJ010035494.1, read as the reverse complement.
TGCTCCTCATGATCCTCCTCTTCTTCCTGCTCTTTCTCTTCTTCCTGCACTTTTCCTCCCGCTTCTCGTCCTTCTCTTGCTCCTCCACCTCCTCCTGCTCCTGCTCCTCCTCCTCCTCCTCCTGCTGCTCCTCCTCCTCCTTCTGCACCTCCTCCTCCTCCTCCTCCTGCTCCTCCTCCTCCTCCTCCTGCTCGTGCTCCTTCTTCTGCTCCTCCTCCTGCTCCTGCTCTTTCTCCTCCTCCTCCTCCTCCTGGTCTTTCTCCTCCTCCTCCTCCTCCTCCTCCTCCTCCTCCTCCTCCTCCTCCTCCTCCTCCTCCTCCTCCTCCTGGTCTTCCTCCTCCTCCTCCTCCTCTTCCCCCTGCTTTTCTTACCGGTACTCCTTTTGCTCTATCCCCTGCTATTACTGCTTTTTCTTCTCCCCCTCATTCGCACTCTTTACTTTTCTCACTGCGTCACTGATTGGCTCTATTGCCTCTCCCTTTTCACTGCCTGTCCGCCCCCTCTTCTACATTTTCGTCTCCTGAAATCCCAAACTCTCTGTTATTTGCGTAGATGCGACCTCTGAACTTTAGGGCCCGGTGTTCAGGGAAGCGAGTTGTTCTCCACCGACACAGCCAGAAGCGGAACCCGAGCCAACTAACGCTACGTCTTGTGGGATCGATGTTTGGAGGGCCCGGATGGAGGGTGTTGCCCTAATATGGTCAACTGTCCGACGCAAAAGTTAGGGAGGGTTGGGCGTCCCGCGCGGCACGTATGAGAAGGCCTATGTCAGACGGGTTTCTTGCCTCACGACTGAGAAGGCCTATGTCAGACGGGTTTCTTGCCTCACGACTGAGAAGGCCTATGTCAGACGGGTTTCTTGCCTCACGACTGAGAAGGCCTATGTCAGACGGGTTTCTTGCCTCACGACTGAGAAGGCCTATGTCAGACGGGTTTCTTGCCTCACGACTGAGAAGGCCTATGTCAGACGGGTTTCTTGCCTCACGACTGAGAAGGCCTATGTCAGACGGGTTTCTTGCCTCACGACTGAGAAGGCCTATGTCAGACGGGTTTCTTGCCTCACGACTGAGAAGGCCTATGTCAGACGGGTTTCTTGCCTCACGACTGAGAAGGCCTATGTCAGACGGGTTTCTTGCCTCACGACTGAGAAGGCCTATGTCAGACGGGTTTCTTGCCTCACCACTGAGAAGGCCTATGTCAGACGGGTTTCTTGCCTCACGACTGAGAAGGCCTATGTCAGACGGGTTTCTTGCCTCACGACTGAACGAAACAGTTGTTTGGATGAGAACATGTAGTGGTTCACAATTAGAACCTCGGCCGTTCCAAGCAAATTCTGTGTTTCTACAACTCTCTACAAGGCAAACGGCGAGACTGTCTGGCTCTGCGTCACAGGGCAAAGAGTTGACTTGCATTTTCTTGGAAACAACCTCTGCTCTGCGCGTCAGTCTGACAAGGATCTCGCGATGCCGTGTAGTTCCCTGGGAAATTGATGTTCCTGCTGGCTCTCCGCTCCTACACGCCTGTGGAGGGTTCCTGGTCGAAGGGAAA
>JAWQFJ010035494.1:30000-35000 GCA_034096865.1 Theodoxus fluviatilis | reverse complement strand
GGCTTGGTGAGCATGTTCATATGGACAGCATGTTCCTGGGCTTGGTGAGCATGTTCATGTGGACAGCATGTTCCTGGGCTTGGTGAGGATGTTCATATGGACAGTTGTTCCTGGGCTTGGTGAGGATGTTCATATGGACAGCATGTTCCTGGGCTTGGTGAGCATGTTCATATGGACAGCATGTTCCTGGGCTTGGTGAGCATGTTCATATGGACAGTATGTTCCTGGGCTTGGTGAGCATGTTCATATGGACGGAAACGCCACTCTGAAAGTTGCGTCATTGCTTTCACGTATGCAGAGGTCCACAATCCAGGTGCGGTCTCAGTACGTCTCAGTTTGTGTAAACAATTAAAATGTCAAAAGAACAATTTATGAATTTCTTCTTAATGTCTTTGAAGAGAGGCAAGGTCGTTTGTTAAAAATTCCATTGTATTGACCAGTTAATCGTTTATTCATTTTTTGCGTCGATATCTGAAGACCAAAAAAAGTACGATCCTGATACCATTTCTTTACGGCAGCATGTTTCCCTTTGCATTACTAATGTGCAAATACAAAGATTAACATAGACTACTATCGAGATAAAGAAAGAGAGAGAGAGAGAGAGAGAGAGAGAGAGAGAGAGAGAACGAGAGAGAGAGAGAACGAGAACGAGAGAGAGAGAGAGACAGAGAGAGAGAGAGACAGAGAGAGAGAGAGACAGAGAGAGAGAGAACGAGAGAGAGAGAGAGAGAGAGAGAAAGAGAGAGAGAGAACGAGAGAGAGAGAGTTAAGGCATGTTCTAAAAAAAATTATTCCATAAACCTGGAAAACAAGCATTAAAGTAGAAACCGAACAACTATCAAGTGTCAAGGACTAGGTGCTTCACCACCACCACCTTGCAAGCAAAGCGGAAACCCGCACCTTGAAATAAATCAACAAGAATTTGGGAGGTTGAGATTTCTGGCGGGTTTGGGAGTGTCTTGAAGTGTGAGAGATTCTGTCCGCTGTTCCCCCACGCAGTGCGCAGTGCCATGCGCAGTGCCATGCGCAGTGTGCAGTGCCATGCGCAGTACGACCCAGTTGCCCCTCGCGATCAATGGCACCGCCGAAGCATGCTGCAGGAAATCGTTAACACGCGGCAAACACCGTCCACTGCTTATCCCAGCGGTCGATTTCTGGTGTTGCCAGCAGGTCTTCTCAGCCCTCCCTTCCCTCTCTCTATCGTCTACCCACCCTCGCATCGTCTCGCCTCCCCCACCTTCCCGTCCAGCCCTCCTCCTCCAGCGAGTCCACCCCTCTGGTGAGCGCCCCACCCTGGCACCCATTCTGCTAAAGGTCTGAGAGAGCGGACCGCCCCTCAGCCAGGCTCAGCCAGTCGCAGAGCAGACAGCGGACTGTTCTGTGACGTCCGAGCCTCCCCCAGAGTCAACCTTTCACCTCCCATCCCCTGACCGCCCCTCCCCACGTCCTCATATACCCGACCCCTCCCTTCCTCCTTCGTCCACCCCCTTTCCTGCTTCTTGGCAGCTCTGCCAAGACTAGAAGGTCTCTCCAGCGGCCTGGCCAGACGCAGCAGGCCGGGTGCTTAGGCAACGTCAGCCCACCGCAACGCCAACTCCACCTCAACTCCTGAGTGGGACCCAAGTTTGCGCCACGCGCTCTGCCCTCCTGCCAGTCCCGCGTCTCCAGTCGAGGTCCCCCCCGTTCTTCCTCATTGTCTCCAGTCGCCCCGAATCGAGATCGCATCGAGTCCAGCCATGGCCAGTGTTTGGGTCCAAGCGTTGCTGGTGGTCTGCGTAGTCGGTGTGACCTTCGCCTGGCGCCACCCTGGCTACTACATGAGCAGGAGAGACGCTTTCGTAAGTACGCCAGTCTCGCTGTAGTTATCAGAGGTACATCGTGAAAACTGGAGAGTGTGGACATGAGTTGGTAATTGCGCCTCGCATCTGACAGAAATGTCAATTTTGAGTTTCTTTCCGTGGTTAAAGGCCGGTTCTTGGGCAATCTCCTTTTGATTGTACAGACGAAAATGTTAATAAGTAAGAGTTTTGGAATCATAGGTTTATTATTCTCTCTCTAGTATTCACCGAGAGCACAACCGTAATAGTAAGAGGCAACAACCCGATATTGTCTTTAGTAAGATAAGCTATTATGTGAGTACTCGTCTAAACTTTTTTCCATTCAATATAGTTATTTCACAGCGACACAGACACGCGCGTCAGTGCGGTTACTTTTTATATTCGAAAAAGATCTAGTCATTATTTTCAAAGAAAACTGTTTTTGAAACCGGGGAAAGATACGCTGGGTGGAATAAGAAAAGAGAGTTGAGCCCAAGAAGTGAAATGAGACTTCCTGTTCAAGCTGAGATCCTGTTTTCATCCACATCTTTATCATACAACATAATTACTTTCCCTCATATTTGCAAAGTGAGCTGCATACGTCATGATCCTGATGATACGGTGTTTAGTCGTTCCTTAATAACACGAGAGTTACGCATTTCGGAACATGGTGTGTAGTTAGTGAACGTTTCTGGCGTGGTGTACGTGCATGGTCGGTGTGGTTGGATGCCTTGCCATTTTGACTGGGTTCTGTCGGCTTTTCCTGATACGCCAGGCCAAAGTCGAGGTTGGTCGGTGCACACATGTCACCGGTATTGATCTGCGAACTGACACTCCCGTCCTCGAGCCTGTTTTGGAAAAAAGCAGCTTTCAAAGACAAGCCGCATAAAAATACGTCTCTCTGTCATAACTCAAACTGATTAGAAGCACATGGCCTCGAGCGTGCAAATATGTTTTTTGCGCGTACTACCTTTTTTTTAAAGTCAAGGAATGTGGGAAAACGTGTGCAAAAAAACTTTCTGATGCACTGGCATCGCTACTGACCGCAGTGTTTTTGTTTCAAGGTACGGGGAAGGTGAACCATCCATGCTGTGTGTTTCATGTCGCATTTGTCTTTTCTTTTTAAATCAGCTCCAGTACACAATATCATGGAATAAATGCATGTTTGAACGGAAGAAGCTTTACATCTTATGGCAGTAGATTAAACATAGATTTGAAACGACATGGAATACAGTTGAAGTAAGAATGTAAATCTCAACCCAGCGAGTAAAGGCTGTGGCTACCTTAATATCATTTACTCAATCGCTGACTTATCTTTAAAAATCTCAACAAAGACTGCGTGGACACGCTAAGTCTATCCGTGTGAGGAATCGAGTGAAAACTAGAACTGGATGATCAGTACCCTCAACTTTCAGTGTTACGAAATACACAGTACTCAACACAACTGCATCCATTCAACAAATCTACACAGGTCAAAAGGCAGTCTGACACAAAGGGGCACATTGTTATAACAAAGACACCTACAGCAATGTGTCGTGTGCACGAGGACTAGGTGTGATGGTAGACAGATGATAGATACGTTATTCTCACCGATCTTGTAGTTTTTAATAGCTTTGTTTCAAGGTTTGAACAGGTACGACTTGTTTATAGGAAAACCTTAAAGGAACTAAACTTACATTAGCTCTATGCATTTGAAAAGACTTAAATGTGAAGTTTTAAATCACACAAGTTGGAGTTCTATGTGTGCTGATGAATGATTCCTAAACCTCGTTTGAAACATTTTACATTGAGAGATAATCATTCTCAGAGCATATTTTGCGAGTCAGTAACATAAAAATATGTAGCGACGATTGGTATTCAATACAAACCATACAATGGTACATTCATGTCGCTTCTTTTGAGGCTCAGCTAAACCCTTTTCCTGAATAATTATACATCACAAACCGCAAAAGATACGCACGTGAACTTATTGATGCACTCGCTATGTGCCACTGCCAGATATTCATTTGTGTTACAGTAAAGTAAAAACAATTTCCTCAACAACAGTCGTGGCAGATATTCAATTTCACACATTCAGTGCCTTTAACACTTTTAAAAATAGTTTGCGTGATCTGCTCAATGCATCGTAAACACATGCTCAAGTATTGAAAGGCAAAATTCCCCCTCGCCCCCTAAAGTGAGCAGTTTAGCTCCTACAAAGTGAGCAGTTTAGTTCCTACAAAGTGAGCAGTTTAGCTCCTACAAAGTGAGCAGTTTAGCTCCTACAAAGTGAGTAGTTTAGCTCCTACAAAGTGAGCAGTTTAGCTCCTACAAAGTGAGCAGTTTAGCTCCTACAAAGTGAGCAGTTTAGCTCCTTCAAAGTGAGCAGTTTAGCTCCTACAAAGTGAGCAGTTTAGCTCCTACAAAGTGAGCAGTTTAGCTCCTACAAAGTGAGTAGTTTAGCTCCTACAAAGTGAGTAGTTTAGCAATATGATGCTGAGGACGTCAGAATTAGTCTGTGAACTCGAACCATTTTCACTTTATGTTACACATGCCTCCTTTTCATTCAGTTGAATTTACTCTCGGTTACTCTCGCTTACTCTCGGGTGGCTCTCGAGAAAACACATTTTCTCGTGCCAACTTAAGTTGAGCGATGAAGGACAAAATACTGTCTTCTTGTCCGATACGCAGTATAGACCATGTCCTCATGTCACGTCTAGTAATCATTGGAGAAAATCTTCCAATCAAGGACGAGAAACTATTTTGGAGAGGACAGACTAAAAGAAGGAACAAAAAAGAAAGACCTTAGTCCCAGATGGAATACATCAGACAACTAGAAAATTTCCTTAAAAGGTCAATTTTCCTAATAGATCAGTTTATCGTCAGTTTATTTTCGGTGGGGAATGTCGCACATTGTCCGACCAGGTTTCTCCATTTTTCACAATTTTGTTAAGGACTTCTTGACGTTGACACCGTCGCTGAAGTTGCTCTGACGTCTGGAAGAAGAGGCTCTCAGATTGATGAAGGGAAGAGCATGGACGAACGGAACACGACAAATACGTCTTGGAAAATATTTTTCAAGTTTAAAGGACACAGCGACATCTTGGAAAGGATTTGAGCCGTAGTTCGTAAATTCAATGCATTCGTCTTCAAAGGTTGACCACTCTCTCTTGCCGAATCGTTGCTTTGCATTTTTTTATGGTC
>JAWQFJ010035494.1:0-25000 GCA_034096865.1 Theodoxus fluviatilis | reverse complement strand
CTATTCTCATCCTCACTCCCCCGACCCACCCCCACTTCATCCTATTCTCATCCTCACTCCCCGACCCACCCCAACTTCATCCTATTCTCATCCTCATTCCCCCAACCCATCCCCACTTCATCCTATCCTCATCCTCATTCCCCAACCCATCCCCACTTCAGCCCATCCTCATCCTCATTCCCCCAACCCACCCCCACTTCATCCTATCATCATCCTCATTCCCCCAACCAACCCCCACTTCATCCTATTCTCATCCTCACTCCCCCGACCCACCCCCACTTCATCCTATCTCATCCTCATTCCCCAACCCACTCCTACTTCATCTTATTCTCATACTCATTCCCAAACCCATCCCCACTTCATCCTATCCTCATCCTCATTCCCCAACCCACCCCACTTCATCCTATTCTCATCCTCATTCCCCCGACCCACCCCCACTTCATCCTATTCTCATCCTCATTCCCCCGACCCACCCCCACTTCATCCTATCCTCATCCTCATTCCCCCAACCCATCCCCACTTTATCCCATCCTCATCCTTACTCCCCCAACCCATCCTCAATTTATCCCACCCTCATCCTCACTCCATCAACCCACCCTCACTTTATCCCACCCTCATCTTTACTCATCAACCCACCCTCACTTTATCCCACCCTCATCCTTACTCCCACAACCCACCCTCACTTTATCCCACCCTGATTCTCACCTCCACAACCCATCCCCACTTTATCCTATCCTCATTTACATTCCCCCAACCCACCAACCCACCCTCACTTCATCCTATTCTCATCCTCACTCCCCCAACCCATCCCATATTATCCCATGCGTCTTCACATTCACCCACCATCACTCGATTTCAATCTCTTCGGTTGGTTTCATGACTTTTGTTAAAACATTTCGTAAGTCGCCTCCTACATGTGCATGTATCTATAAGTATCAGTCTGATAAGCAATATCACTCTTATGAGAGCGATGCATTTTTCGACTGGACCGGTCTCCATCATTAATTTCGTGTTTGAACGAGTGATGCAAAGAAGGAAATGTACAAATATCAGGAGTCAGGAGCTGAGAGCAGGCTGGCCAGGAGAGCGGCTTTCACGAATGTCCGTCAGAAGGCCGGGCTACAAATCCTGGCTGCGGGCCTCGTGTGCTGGTCAAGCCAGGCGCCGCAAGGTGGCGGCTTGGCGTGAAATACACGGAAACAATACATGTATATTTGGATTGAAATTTCCTCATTCCACCCCTGCTTTCCAGGGAATGTAAATGACCAAGTATAACTAATTCCAAGTACCAGTGCTCTCAAATCGTTCACAGCGCCTTTCCAGCAGGAAAAGACACGAGTGTCACTATTGTCACGGTGCGTGTACTGCAAGCTGCTTCGTTCACTTCCAACGCTTAGTTAAGTCCTGTACATTGCAGTCAGTGCAATGAAAGGTATTGTCAACAGAACAGCGCTTGAACTTGTCTCGTGGTTGTGTAACACTTTTTACTGGGCTTCCCGCCTTTTATATTTCAAATAGATATGGAGAGACCATTGTCATCAGTGATTTGTGCGATGACTTTTTACGATCGCTAGATGGCCTTACGTAGCGTGACAGCCGCAGGCTTCAACCCGCCTGGCCATTCGTAATTAAGGAATAGCCCGAAAGACGCATGCGCGGGCTGTACATCCGGACATCAGAACCTCAGTCCGGACGTGGAGTAATGGATTTCCATCCCTTGTGCACAGACGTAATAGTCATGTGATATTCCTTTCCGGGCCGCAGGGACCACAATGATTCTTCAACAAAGGCACTAAAATAATGTGCGGAGCAAAGAATGTTATGAACAGTGAAATAATTACCAGTGAGGCTCGGCTGTCACATCTAAGATCTTCAGAATCCACATTTTACATTCAGAGGCTTCGACGTATTAGCACGATACGACGCTGGTGATTATGTCCGAGTCCTGTCAGATCTTGTCAGAACTTGGAATAATGGCGGATCTCGTCAAAGACTGAGTACCAAAGCACTCTCTGTGAACAGTCTGCGCCATGCATGCCATTGTGGAATATCATCGCACTGAAGAGTATCGAGGCACGTCACGGGAGACGTGATGTAACGTAGTCCTCGTGCTCCATGCTTCAGTGCCACTTTTCAAAGAGATGGAGTTGCGTGAACACGCAAGGTGCACGCCAAAAGCTCCGTAGTCCATAGAGATCATAAAACTATAAAGCGAGGTGGTACATTTAAGCAAGGTGCCAAACTATAAAGCGAGGTGGTACATTTAAGCAAGGTGCCAAACTATAAAGCGAGGTGGTACATTTAAGCAAGGTGCCAGAAACAAGTCACGTCTTACTTCTTCGCTTAACTACGCATACATATGGTTGTCAGGTTCGAGAAAAACAGTCTACTGGGTCAAGAAATCACAGAGGTCATCGGAACTGACGCAGTCAATCTTTGAGCAAGGAGTCATTAAATGATCATTGTCGTATAGAGAAAGTAAGCTGAAAGATGGGGTCCGTGCGCAAGTTTTTTTCGCTATTATAAAATAAAGCATTATCATGTGTTGGATTAAGAACAAAAAAATGCATTGCGGCAGTAATGTTTGGAATGAACGTGCCATTTATGATAAGGAACACGACAGTAGGGCATATCTATGACAACGGCAAGAATGTGTGTATGTGTGTGTGCGCGGCGTCCGTGCGTGTGTGTGTTTGTGTCTCTGTGTGTGTTTGTCCATTTCTTTGTTTGTATGTGTTTAACCATATACTTGTGCATGCGTGTGTGTGTACCTGTGCCTGTGTTTTTGTCCGCCTGTCTGAGTCTTTGTCTGCCTGACCTCTATCTGTTTGTGTGTCTGTGTGTCTGTCTGTCTGTGCGCCTGTCTTTCTGTCTGTGTGTCTGTGTGTCTGTGTGTATGTCTTTCTGTCTGTGTTTCTGTGTGTCTGCTGTATGTCTGTGTGTCTGTCTGTGTCTCTGTCTGTCTATCTGTCTGTCTGTCTGTCTGTCTGTCTGTCTGTCTGTCTGTCTGTCTGTCTGTCTGTCTGTCTGTCTGTCTGTCTGTCTGTCTGTCTGTCTGTCTGTCTGTCTGTGTGTTTGTCTGTGTGTGTGTGTGTGTCTGTCTGTGTGTCTGTCTGTGTCTCTGTCTGTATGTGTCTGTCTGTCTGTCTGTCTGTCTGTCTGTCCGTATGTGTGTCTGCCTGTGTGTCTGTATGTGTGTCTCTGTGTGTGTGTCTGTGTCTCTCTCTCTCTTTCTTTCTCTCTCTCTCTCTCTCTCTCTCTCTCTCTCTCTCTCTCTGTCCATCCTTCCATTCTCTATTTTGGCACGCACAGAATTAAGGTTGCTACTACTGCAAATCCACGTACAAGCTTGAGTTCAAATTCTTTCGATCGACTTACTGTGGCTTTGGCCTCCAGCCCTCTCGCCACACGGGCTCGGGAGATACGTCTTCAAAGGGGGCGAGCTCGCTGCGTCTTTCCCCGTGAGTTGACAGAGTCGGCCCTTGAACAGTCAATCAATAGTTGGTCTCTAATTGGGTACGACTTGTCGGGAAAGCCGGGAAAGCCGGTGGCTTGGGCACTCCTTGGATCAAACTGAGCAACCAGGAGCTGCTAGAGATCAGGCACGGATTCTGCTGAAGAGCTTCCTTGGAGTTCCACTGCGAACGTGAAATAGGACGTGGTTTCTTTTGCCTCCCTCCCGGGAACCTCAACTGTCTTTGAAGCCTTCAATTCCGGAGCTGGAGATGACCGGCCACGCAGTGCATACAAATATGCCGTTGTGTAATAGAGCCATTTAGACACCCGCAGTTGACGTGTGAACATGCTGGGATGTAAAGAGATGTAATCACGGGCCCCTTTAAGGATGTTTCTTCCCACGTGATACTTTCAACTCACTGTCTACGATCTATCTGAGAAGCCAGGAGTCTGCGCTTTGGCATGTGTAAGAATAAGGTTTTCAGTTTTTCACCGTTTATCGATTCAAAAGGTGTGAGACCTTTATTTAAAGCTGAACTGAAGCTGCTCCTCCATCAGCTCCGTCTGTATTTCCCTTTCTCTTTGCTTCCCTCCCAGCATAGCATACGCTTCAGCAGTTGGTTTCCCTGATACACCATACAATTCTGCTTTCCATGTCATCTTTATCCTTTTGACAATCATATAACACGAGCTTAGCTTTGAAATTTCAGAAAATAAAGTAAATAGTTATATTGATAATAAAAGCTGGTTGTTCTGTATGGAAAAGTCGAAACAATATAATATAACAACGACTCACGCGGGGTTATGGTGCGGTGCAGTCGGTCTAGCGGAATGAGTTGCCACCATCTCTTTGGGCCGAAAAAAAGAGCCAGCAATAAGGTCAGGCAATGTCTCCATACATTTCTAAGAAGGCTATCGTATGACCACTGTGCAAGCGGTTTTGCATATCTTAAACAATTCCTCGCATACTTTTGCGGCCTCCATAGCATTTCCACCCGCAGAGTTAGATACCATGCAGTAATGTCCACGCGAACGTGTTCTAGCATCTGTTGTTTTCACCCAGAAATACGACAATGTGTCTGGCAGAAACGGGAACTTAATGTGAGAGCCTTGAAAGTAAAGGCCATTGGACAAGTGAGTTGGTCCTGTCAGACGACATGGCCTGTCGTCTGTGCGGTACTTTATCAAGCAGCATCGTACGGATGTCAAACGAGAGCTAATGAAGACTCCCTGCCCGACTTCGAAAAAATGTCGTTGCCAACGTCCACAATATGAACAGATGTCATCAGTGGCAGCATCGATAGAACCATTCAAAACTGTCATCCACTCGCCTGACTGCAGGACAGCATTCAAGACTGCCCTGCATGACTACTGGAAGATGCCACCATGGATTCAGGATAAAATGAAGATTTCAATCCCATGTCAGCACCCAATGAACATTTTCAACCGAGAATGTCAAAAGGACTACGGGAACATGCAAATACTGGCCGACATGGCAGGTGATGAAAGCTGCCAATAAGGCACGAGAGAGAAGCTTCGTGATGACGCACTGGGGTGCTGATAGAAGCGCCAGCTTCCTCTATTTAAAAATAAAACTGGTTTTGATACTTTTCAGTGCTGTCATCTCCCGAGGGACGATTTTTCCGAAGCTTGCTAACGATAATGTCTCAGTATGAGAACATGACATGTATCCTCTTCACCCATACAGTTTCAATAAATTCAAAACGGAAAAATGAGAAGAGCATGTCATCGGCATTCGATGCTTGGCAGAAAAAAAAGGTGAAACTTGTAGTTCTTGCTGTCTGCAAATACGTTTTTAATGCAATACTCCCAGTCGCGTACTGCGACTGTGCCATCACGTCTGAACACTTGTCAGTTTGTCCTTTGACAGTTTCCCCGTCAAGGTTGGGTACCGGGAAGCTCGTTGCAAAACGAATGCCCCTTACAAAAAGAGTGTGTGCTTTTGAAAAAAGTACACCATCTACAGGAAAGCAAGAAAAAACAGCTGTATTAAAACAAAGTTGAAATGGAGAGAGCTGTTGAAATGCATTTACGTTTTCAAAATGTGTTTTTCGTCACGTATCTCAACGAGACTCTCTCGTTGCATCGCGCGCCTCAAAATTATGAGAAAAAAGCCTGACCTAACCTACACCTCAAGAACTATCACGCAATCTCTCTCCATCTCTCTCTTTCTCTCTATCTCTCTCTCTTTCTCTCTCTATCTCTCTCTTTCTGTCTCTATCTCTCTCTTTCTCTCTCTTTTTCTTTCTCTCTCTATCTCTCTCTTTCTCTCTCTTTCCCTCTCTTTCTCTCTCTTTTTCTCTCTCTCTTTCTTTCTTTCTCTCTCTCTCTCTCTCTCTCTCTCCTGTGTCTTTAGCAACTATTTGTTTCTAGTATGTCATCATGTGGCAGTGTCCTTTCATCAAAGGTTTTTCTGCAACTGTAAGTATTTTGTTTGTGTACATCTTTTAATATTGTATACATGTACACTTATAAATAAATGGGTCGTCGGCCGCTGTTAAAGATTCAATCAATCAACTCTCTCTCTCTCTCTCTCTCTCTCTCTCTCTCTCTCTCTCTCTCTCTCCCCGTCAATCGCAAGCTCGTTATCTCTCTCACTCTCTCTCACTCTCTCTTATTCTCTCTCTCTCTCTCTCTCTCTCTCTCTCTCTCTCTCTCTCTCCGTCAATTGCAAGCTCCTTCTCGAGCTCTCGCTCGCTGTTTTGCTACCGGTTCCGCCCACAGTGTTTCTATGTGCATGTTTGCACTTGTATGTTTGTGTGGTATATGTGTGTGGATGTCTATATGCTTGCAAGTGTTCGCTTGCGGAGGCGCCTCAATGCCTGCATGTGCTGTCGTTATGGGATTGGTGACGTTCCCTGTGTCGGGTACAATCTTTGCTAATGGAACACTGACAGTAACGCAATTCTAGCACGACATTCCTTCATGAGAAATGAAAACATCTCTGTGTGCAGTCATGCAAATTTTGAATGATTAGCCTTGTCACAACTCCTTATGGTTTATCATTAAAATAATTGCAGCGGTCTTTGCCAGATACTGCCATTGTGCATTCAGCATAATATGTATGTCACACTGTTGCGATATTTGTTTGTGGATGGGCTAATCGAATGTTTTTGGTTTATTCGAGGCACGTTCCAAAACGAAATACTTCTTACTGTTTACTTGTCCCAGTCACCCAAGGAGATACGTACATAGATTCCTTGAATGATCAAGCGACAACATCATGTGAAAAAAGGTAGATTGGCTGTAATAATGACAGCGTTTGAATAGAGGACAAAATCTAGGGATTTGCTTCCAGTGCGAATCGAGAGTTTGTAGAAGGCGAATTTACGTCGATAATTCGCCTGATGTTCGTGCATACTTTCACATGCCTGCTGGATGCAGTTGTCGAACTTCAGTCAGGAGCGTAGTGGTTGGAGCACTCTCTGTCGTGTTCCTGCCTGGGCTCAGAAACTGTCTGTCTGTCTGCCTGCCTGCCTGCCTGACTGCCTGCCTGCCTGCCTGCCTGCCTGCCTGCCTGCTTGCCTGCCTGCCTGCCTACCTGTCCATCCCCTGCTGGGTTTCGCTCTGTCTTAGAAACTATTTGACTGGGTTCTTTGAATGTCCATTACTAAGATGAAAAGGTAATTGACACCAGAGAGGAGAAACATGTAAACAACGTAGCTGCGAGTAAATTGCATTCTCTGTGGTGAGCATTTACTACTTCTTACTGGACTTGCCGTTAGTTCTCTTCAGGCGAATGTTGGAATAACCATGCAGTCATTTCCTCCAAATAGACACAAAGTGGAGCAATTGCAACGAAGGCTTTATGTCGTGTAGTCTACTATGGATTCAGTATTACGCTTAAAAAGTGTATGAGTGCCCCCAAGCTTAGTGTATACAAGCGTATCGTGTTCAAACCTGATTGTTCGGGTGTCTCCTCCTTTGGCTTGTGTGCCCCTCGACAGGCACCAGCAGAGGATGAACCAGCTGGGTGTATGCTATGAGAACAGTGAGTAAATCGGTTTGAATTTCTCATCTTTGAGATAAATTGCTACATAACCACAAAAGATAGAGCGGTTGGGAGGGTATTACCCTCACCGACACGCAAGACAAGAAGAGATATCAACATCGGTGGTTGGATTATTGCTTCATCTTAATCTTGTATGGAAATCTGCAGATTTTACATATGGGGTCTGTCAGAAAACATTTCCCAATGATCTCTTTTATTCAAAGCATTGGCATCGTTTGTAAGTCTCGAGGTAAGTAGACGGATGGCATATATATTCAGTGACATGAAAATGTGTCGTTCTTGTTTGCGATTTTAAAAAAAGGTTACCCCTGGATTGTCAGTGACAAAAACTACAGATGGCTTCATAAGACTGCACGCGAGTTTAGTCGCAGGAACACCTGAAACGCAACCAATCGGGTGCTGGACGTTTCGCCCCATTTGCAAGTTCGCCCCAACCACTTCGCCCCACATTCTAGGGTTAGGGTTAGAGTTAGGGTTAGGGTTAGGGTTAGGGTTAGGGTTTGGATAGTGGGGCGAACCGGCAAGAATGTGGGGCGAAGTGGTTGGGGCGAACTTGCAAATGGGGCGAAACGTCCATGAGCCGAAAATGGGGCGAAACGTCCATGAGCCGGAAGCCCTGTCGTGAAAACTAAACCACAAATACACTCAATAGAAATCTGGTAATTTACATGAAGAACACATGAAAGTGTGTGACGCACGGATAGAGCCGCTCGATTGCCCCCTGTAAGCCGGAAGCCCTGGCTGCTGGCGACACTCATATTCCAATTCCTTGGCCGAGGACGGGTTCACCAGGATGAAGCTAAAAATAGTAGCAGCCACGTGACGAGTCTCCATCTGTGAAGTATAAGAACTGGAATGCATACACATGTAGTAGAATACATGTAGCTGTACTTTTTGAGGAGTAAAGATCAGTCGATGCTGGCAAAAACATCGCATCAAAGCATGAAGATAGTTTGATTGCAACTAAAAATCATCGATAATATCGACAAAGGAAAAGTTTGACTTAAAATGTGTACACACCCGTAAAAGATTTGTAATCGAAACAAGCTGATCGAGGGGAGAGCCGACGCCGAAGCTGGCCGAAGTGCGCAATGGAAGCCTGATCGAGGGGAGAGCCGACGCCGAAGCTGGCCGAAGTGCGCAATGGAAGCCTGATCGAGGGGAGAGCCGACGCCGAAGCTGGCCGAAGTGCGCAATGGAAGCCTGATCGAGGGGAGGGCCGACGCCGTAGCTGGCCGAAGTGCGCAATGGAAGCCTGATCGAGGGGAGAGCCGACGCCGTAGATGGCCGAAGCTGGCCGAAGCTGGCCGAAGCTGGCCGAAGCTGGCCGAAGTGCGCAATGGAAGCCTGATGAATACCGAAACCTGTCGCCAATTATGTCAACAAAACTTTCCAACCGATAAAGTCACAATCGCACGGTCTTCACTGCCACCACAGCGTGTGCTCCCAACCATTCTGGACCAACAAGCGAAGTGCCACACTCGTTGTTGCGCGAGCGTCGACCTTCAAAATTAGCACCATTTGTCATGATATAATCGCAAGTACAAGTCAATCTGACCCAAGCGTGATTTTATGTATGGCACTTAATTTTAATGGAATCCGATCACGCTCTAGATCTGGATTTAACAGACAGTTTCGTTTGCCTGACGTGGCGAGAGTGAACAATCTGCGCACTTGGAACTAGGGGTGCAATTGCCGTATGTTCTATCACGGCAAACGGCGGTGAATTTAGAACCGCTATCGACTGAGCGAATGTGATTGAAGAACGTAGCTGTGACTGCAGTCGCGGACAAGTTTCGTTATTCATCACACTTCGATTGTGCAGTTCGGCCAGCTACAACGTCGGGAAATATCCTCAATCAGTAGGCCTATGTTGTTTACAAATCGTGTACTGGCCTGTGTACACATAAAAGTAAATCTTGTCCATCATCAATGCTTTCGATTATTTTTAGTTGTAATGCAAATTTTAATTATCGATCAATCTTTATTTCACAAAAAGTACGGACACATTAGTCTTCAGTATATACATTCCAGTTTGTATTCTTCAAAAAAGGCAGCTATTACGATTTTCGCTTGACCCGTCCGAAAGTGACGACAACGCGTCACCGGCCATTGGTGTAAAAAGTGACTGTGCCGCAGAAGCACTGTCATATGAGCCTGTATTCACGCAACAATAAACTTCATCCTACATGTAAGTTTCAGCCCTATCTCCACCAGTACTTTTGTTTGCTACTGAATCAATTAAGTCGCCCTTTATTCCCACAAAGTAGTGACGCAAAACTCACTCTTGTCAATCTTATTCTTCTTTTGTAGAAGTATGTTTATTCAGTATTTTAGTTCGAGTTATAAGAGGAACAATACCAATATCGTAGCCACACTTATGATAAGCGTACGGCTTTCGTTTTAACTCCTCAAATGCGCAATGTACTCGATCTCCTGAATAGTCATCGATATAGCACAGAGAGACTGCTGTGATTTCATGTGCATGCTACAGATGGATCAATGGGTGGTTGGTTGAATCGTTGGCAGGCGCTGTTGTAGAAGGCTTTAATTTAAATGCATGTGGGAAGGCAAGGCGCACAATGTGTTGTTGGACAAAATAGTCACAAAGCGAAGAAAAGACCGATGCATGTGTCTGCCTTCGCACTTGGGACAGGCCAAACCTTACAAAATCAGCAGTCAAAGGTGAAAGGAGTGGGAAAAGTAGGGTCACAATTACAAAAACTGCAGATAAAAATTATTGAAATAAATGGATGTTTCTTTCTTTGAACTATGGTGGAGGACTGGTGTGCTCCCAAGCAGAAAAGGCCCGGAGCAAGGGGAGGTAGAGCCCTGCAAGAACCAGCCCAGTAATTAGTTTAGAGCTCAATGGTGGAACTGAGAGACACGCGATGCGATGCAGCAAGAGGCAATGGAAGCTCCATGGCGCAGGCCCATGGCAAGACGCAGGGGCACAAGGGATTCTGGACCGACAAGCAGGACGTCTGTGGTAAAAAAAAGTCTCGAAGGTCAAGGCCTTCACGGGAACTAACCAGCTGTTACCTTCGCGCCTGCGGTGGCGCCTAGGCCATTTTTACATCCGGGTCCTTGTCGATGGCGTCGATTGATCGGCTGTTTGGATAACCCGGATGGCGGTTTCGTCTGCAGGGACATGAATGGACGTTGATGAAGCAAGGGGAAGCCTGCTGGCAGGGAAGGGGAATCAATGGGAAACGGGCACCTTTCAGACAGTTGTCTCCACTCTTAATGGCAAGGAGGGACGCAGCAAGGAGGGGCTGGGTTTAACGACAGGGGTCCTCAAGTGGAGACCTGCGTGTGGTCGACGTGGACAGGGTCAGAGTACGAAGGAGAGAAAATGTGTGCAGAATTCGCTGGAACCACTGTTGGTCTTTCCGCTGTTGAACTCCGATTCTTTTTCGCTCGATTTGCACTCAGTACAGCCCGAGTAACAGTGCAGTGATGCTGATGCTCGACAGAAGAAGACAAACGTGTGTGTGTTTTTAATCTCACTGCGTAAATCTGGGTGAAGTATGCATTCCGAACCCATACTTCCCACACCCTCTCTCCTAGAAACAAATCAATCTTTTTGCCTCACGTTAAAGCAGGCTTTGCTATACTCAGCAGCAATGTTTACTCGTTGAGCATTTCCATACTCGGAGCTTGGCACTAAATACAAGATTTCCGTTGATGTCTCCGTGTTTTGAGATCTTTATAAAAGCAAACCTTGTCGGTTTTGTGAGATGCTAGTTGTTTTTTGCAGGATACATTATATTCGACAATGCAACAATAAAGTATGCCGTTCTTTTGTGTGTCTAAGAATTAATATTCATCTGCTTTCTTAAAAGGTCACGCACTTCCATCACTTTAATCCTTTGACAGAGTGAGGGAAGGAGGGAGAGGGGAGAGAGAGATAGACAGAGAGAGAGAGGAGAGAGTGAGGGAGAAGAGAGAGTGAGAAGAGAGAGAGAGAGAGAAGAGAATAGAGAGAGGGAGACGAGAGAGGGAGAAGAGAGAGAGAGAGAGAGAGAGAGAGAGAGAGAGAATAGAGAGAGAGAGAAGAGAGATGAGAGAGAAAGGAGAGAGAAAGGAGAGAGAGGAGAGACAGAGAGACAGAGAGACAGAGAGACAGAGAGAAGAGAGAGGGAGAACAGAGAGAGAGAGAGAGAGAGAAGAGAGAGAGAAGAGAGAGAGAGGAGAGAGAGAGACAGAGAGAGAGGGACAGAGAGAGAGACAGAGAGAGATGAGAGAGAGAGAGTAGAGAGAGAGATAGAAAGAGAGAGAGAGAGTTAGAGAGAGACAAAGAGAGAGAGACACACAGAGAGAGACAGAGAGAGAGAGAGAATAGAGAGAGAGAGAAGAGAGAGGAGAGAGAAAGGAGAGAGAAAGGAGAGAGAGGAGACAGAGAGACAGAGAGACAGAGAGAAGAGAGAGGGAGAACAGAGAGAGAGAGAGAGAGAGAGAGAAGAGAGAGAGAAGAGAGAGGAGAGAGAGACAGAGAGAGACAGAGAGAGAGACAGAGAGATGAGAGAGAGAGAGTAGAGAGAGAGAGATAGAGAGAGATAGAAAGAGAGAGACAAAGAGAGAGAGAGACAGAGAGAGAGAGAGACAGAGAGACAGAGACAGAGTGAGAGACAGAGAGAGAGAGACCGAGAGAGTGGGCTCAACATCTGTGACGTACTTACAAAACTCAAGATGACGTTGGAAGCGTTCTCTCAACCTCCTTCAATGGTACCGCCTTTATGGAAGAAGAAAACCTGTGATAATATCTGGTGGCATGATTATGAATGCATTTTAGTTATCTATTTTAAAAACTAATTGCTTCATGCATTTGCCACTGTTTCCTTCCTCTCATACCACATTCATGAATGTGAGCTCCGAATGTAAACATAAGCAGTTAAGAAGAACGACAGATAGATTAATCTCACGATTCGAGTAAAATAAGTAGTATTGACTTAGTTTCTTTGTACGCTTTTTAGCGCTTACCCATCTCTCACAAGCTGCAGTATTGAGGTTTTTGGGTCCGCTTTGGTAACCCTTGCACAGACGACCACTATAAAATGTCCACCAATACAGCCATTAAATAACTTACCGATGATTGCGATAAAATATTCGACTTGGACACACGAAATTGTGCCCGCTGACTTAAGGAACGTTTACAGATCCGATGTCAATAGAGAAAGGAGGAGCAACGCAGTTTGAGTGAGAAAATCAAAATGGAATTTTCATCTTGACCATCACTTGGCTGTTTGACTTTCGAGGGGAAGAAAAAAAGAGAAAAAAAGTGACAAACTTAATTCTATGGTAGAGGATGCATAATTTCTTCAAAGAAAACCAGTTTATTATTTTGTCTGACCCTGTTTCTGGAGGAAGGCCATTTGTCACCAACTCCGCAAATACCAAGTGGAAAGGAGACCAGGGCTCGGACTTCCGTCCAGACAGATCGGTCTGGCAAGTGCCGGCGCTCAGTTGTCCCAGTCTGCAGTCTGAAATGCAAGTTCGCAGCTCTGGGCCACAGACGCTCGTTCCCTTGCACAGCTTTTTCCAGATGAAACCGTGTCGGGTGAAGCTCAGAAGCGCAGGTGAGGCCTTGATGAGTTGTCCAGACGCACCCACCATTCAGTCTGCCAGGACAGGTGAAACAAGGTCGAGACAGTGGCACACGAGTGGAGGCCGTAGCTTCTCGGAATCGGCTGAGCAATGTTTTAGTGACCAAGCACGGAGACGTTAATGGAAGACCCCGCTCCCAGTCCAAAGCCCTTTACGACTTTCACGTGAATAGTGGAAGCTGCATTGTAAAGAACATCAACTGCTAAAACGGGATCACGGATGCGAAGCTAGAAAAGCAGATCTGGATCACGTTTCATAAAGCCCTCAGCATTCATGACAGAATGGAATTTATCAAAAACCGAAAGAAATTAACAAGTCAAACGTTTCATTTTGAAAGAGGAATAGCAACGGTGTCTTGCGCTGGTGCTATTTTCCCAATTCCACAGCTGTCTGTGACTGGTTCAAAGCCTTTGGTAGAACGATGTGAAAAGGGATTATTTCGTTGCCAACGACTGCATTGAGCTATGCATGAGCAAATCCGGACGACCTGGAGAGGCAACTTTTCATGAGAGCTGTCCGATGTTTATTATGTGGGACATTGGAGTTGGTTAGCAAGAGATATGCCTGCTTGGGGAGGAGAGAGAGAGAATGAGAGAGAGAGAGAGAGGGAGAGAGAGAGAGAGAGAGAGAGAGAGAGAGAGAGAGAGAGAGAGAGAGAGAGAGAGAGAAAGAGAGAGAGAGAATTTTATGTATGGGCATCCTCACACGTGGCAAGTTTTCTTGAAAGAATAGGAACGTTTCACTGTCTCCGGCAAACCTTTCAACTCACACCTGGCAAGTCCTGCCACTCGTAGTTTCCTTACTTGGCATTGATTCTGAGTGAGTGCACGAGAGCAGATGATATACTCGATTCACCTGTAAACTCCATACATCTAAAATGGCCAGCATACATTCCCTGGCCTTGTTGTGGTCAAAGCATCATAAACGTCGCGTGTCCCATTGGCTGTGAGAATGCTACATTTCAATAAAATGCGTTGCCCGCCTAGCACTTCATTTACTCTCAGCCATATTGTTTGAATGAAACCAACTGTGCGTTATGTGCACAAACACATTGAATTGGCCGTTCGTCGAAACGTTCCTTGCCAGAGGGAAAAGAAAATAAAGCACTATTCCATTCGTCGACAACTCGACCGAAAACGTTTTTGCGACTTGCTACTGCCATCTTTGCAAAGGGCAGTGGCAACTTGACAGAAAACATCCTATACCGTATATGAGGACACCCTGGCTATCTTCTCTTGCAGTCTCGCGTGATGAGTCTGGTGCACACAAGCTGCCGTTATCGCCATCTTCTCTGATCTTTAGTCGTGACGGCAAACGCAGACAGATAAAAATTTCCTTTGACTGACAGTCGACACAGCTAATGCCACGCAGGCATATCATCCTCGCTTACACCTTGTTTCCAGGTGCAAATGAACATCATCAATAACGCCACTAGTCAACCGACTCATGCTCAATTACTATATATTTTTATTATTGTCCCCAGAACACATAACCAAGTACTCAATAATGTTTCTCGAAAGATAGTGTTTATGACAAAAGATGTCCTTAAACTTGTTTAAGCGTCGATGATGAATTGTAGTTTGATCTCACGTGCAGTTTTTACTTGAAGGACTGGAAGAAAATAGTTTGAAACCAAGCTCCCTCGACTTTTTAAAAAAGTAATTGCGCATCAAACTTTGTAAGAGTGAACTGGCGTCATTTCATGGAGAAATGAACCAATACGATTTTTTCCAGTTGCGAGATCCTCTGCGAACATATTGTCAATCAGGCATGTTTGTCCACGGGAAAAGCCTTTACTAATGGAGGCTGGCTTTGAAAGCGATCCCCACAAAGCAATGAAACAAGCGCATTTATGGGCAGGTAAACTATCGTTACACAGAGACAGTGTCTATCGTATTCTCTCCTCCTATGTTCGCAATGCACACTTTTCTGTTGTCACAGATGTAAGTAATACTTATAAAGACCAAAACATATTCCCGTTCTAGTTAAAGATTTATCTCGTTATGTAAATTAAGACTGTTTGAGAGAAACGTTTCAGTTTCGATTAAACAATGAGTACACAACTTTAATCCTCCCAAAAGGTGTTTCTTTTTCGACGGTTTTGTTTTAGATCTGCATACCACGCAATTCAAAGAAACAACTTTGTCCACGCTGATCATCTTTAGATTGTGCTTGCAGCTCCATGCCGAACCTTGCAGAGAATCTTCATCCTGTGGGCATTGCTGGATATGGCTTTTCGTTGTTCACGTCTGGAGGTCTGGGTGATGAGGAATGGGCGGACAGACGCTCCTCCCTCCAGCACGGCTGGCCCAGGCGAAGACGTAGGTGGCATAGGAAATGAAGGTGTAATAGATCATCATAGGAGACTTCGACCAGCGAGAACATTTTACTTTGGCTGGACGAAGAGGCGCTCCCTAATAACAGGTTGGCTGTTCGCAGCAGCCTGCGTCTCTCCCTTATTCAGGAAAGCAAGGATGATGAACCCTTCCCAGCTGAGGGATGGGCAAGGAAATTGTTCCTCGACGCTGGCCTTGGGTTCAGGCTGGACAGTGACACACGGAGCGTCTGCTGGCGCGCTGTGTCTTGCTAACGACCAGCTGTCGTGCTGGGTGCTTCCTCATTCCCCGCGACGTCGAGGCTGGGCATCCAGCACAGCCGCTTCATCTCCGCCGTGCAAGTTCGCCCTGGAGATCTATTATTTAAGATGGGGGAAATCACGCTGTGCGAGAAGTTTTGCTTCAATTATCTCGCTAATGAGATCGTTAATGATTAAAGATTCTACACAGCATACTTGAAGGGACGAGGAGAAAACCTATCCATTGAAGTGTTGTTTGTAGTGGGATGGGCGAACACCTTTATAGACGCACGAGTGCATTCTTGAGCGAAGCCCAGAACTAATAGAACACACAATGTCGGAGGGATGCATAGAATATGTAGGGTGTGAAGGTGTAAGGACTAACAAACATCAATAGATACAATAAAGGGTATTGGGGGGTAAGTAGGTAATCGTCATTCAGCGGTGACGACACGATGAACTGCTCTCGCAGATTGATTTTGCTTCAGAGCATACAAAATGTTGAGATTGATTTCATGGTTTTGAGCTTCCATTTCAGTTTGATGGATGGGTACTCGTCGCAACGCAATCGTGGTAATGAAAGTGCAGAGAAACATGCAAGATGATGCAGCCCAAACAGGTCGCATCCTGTCTCCACCCTCTGTGCATGCACTCGCCCTAAAGAAATGCGGGTGGATTTACGGTGACCTGATTCAAATGCAGCTTTGAGTGCATGCTACGGGAATCTGCACCGTATTGATAGCTATTCCCCAAAGGGGTAGATATGTTACGCTCTATGAATTCGTGCTGTTTAGATTTAAAATACGATACACAAACGATATTTATAGCTTCGCAGGCGTGTTTTGTTTTAAATTTTTCAAGACAACATCGCCAAGGTAGTAAAGAATTAGATTCTACAGGAGCAAGAATAGTGATTTCATAAATAACATATATAAGATAAGAGCACTTCCAGCATATGGTCACAGGTTGAAAAAAGCCTGCGTCATATCGGATTTTTGGCGCGGATAGAGCGAAATAGCAATATCCAACGCCGTACAGCGTCACAAATAGCATGGCATCGCGTCCTACGTTCATCCGTCAGCAACGTTTGTTGAAGCATTCACGTTGAATTGACTCGTCTTTCAAACACTTCTCAACAAAGGAAAAAGCAGTTGCTTGAAGTGAGTCTAACTCATGACAATAGACTGTACGGGGGTGGTTGATGATGGTAGTGAAGTGGGTGGTGGTGGAAAAGGAATGGTGGTAGTGTTAGTGGGATGAGGGATGGGGGATGGGGTGGAATGAGGGATTTGGGGTAGTGGAATGGGGGATCGTGGTAGTGGAATGGGGGATTGGGGTAGTGGAATGGGGGATTAAGGGTAGTGGAATGGGGGATCGGGGTAGTGGAATGGGGGATCGGGGTAGTGGAATGGGGGATCGGGGTAGTGGAATGGGGGATCGGGGTAGTGGAATGGCATGTGCATTTTTTCACCCACAGGAAACTTTTCAAAGGGTTTATCTGCATCGCGCATGTGTGTGCACATATGTACGCACCTGTCTGTGAGTGGATGTGTGCGCCCGTGCATGTTTGTGTGCACGTGTGTGAGCACATGCTTGTGTGTGTGTTTACGCATGTAAGTGCGCCTCTGTGTGTTAGTGTGTGTTTATTAGTGTATGTGTGTGTGTGTGTGTGTGTGTGCGTAAATCTGTGAGAGAGAGAGAGAGAGAGAGAGAGAGAGAGAGAGAGAGAGAGATCAAAGACAAAGCAGAGCAGCGCGAATGCACACACACAGACAGAGAGAGAGAGAGAGAGAGAGAGAGAGAGAGAGAAAGAGAGAGAGAGAGAGAGAGAGAGAGAAAGAGAGAGAGAGAGAGAGTGAACGAACGAACGAACGAAAAAATTTATTTGTGTAGGCCACCGGCCCATTTCAAAAGATCAAGAGAAACGTGCGGCTATGTACATGGTATGGGTCAAGACTGGCCGCCAGTCTTGCAAGTTTTACGCGCACGAACGAGGAAACTGATCGAGACGTTGAACAGTTCGTGCCGCATGCAGTGTCTTCGGATTTGTTGTCTCTGGCTGCTGGCTGGCTCTTGGACTGCGATGGAGCTGTCGTTGATGGAGGCTTTGCCGCCAGAGGATCAGGCCTCTTACTGGTGGAACTGGATCCCTCACAGGGGGCGACATCTCTGGATAGTGGCCTGGGTGAAGTAGCCTCCGAGACCGGTTGAGTTGCGTCCGTCTCCACCACCGGCTTAAAAGCACCAAATGACACCACATGGCCCTCTCTGTCCTCGCCGAACTCACTCCCTCTCTGTCCGTCCTTCCCCCTCGACATTATCGCGTCCACCATCTCCCTCACCCACTCTCTGTCATCACTTGCTGGCTGATCAGCGATGGTGCCTGTGTCGGTGGAAGGAGAATCCGCCTGCACCTCAGCACCAGCAGGAATTCCAAGATCACTCGATGTTTGTGCAGCGAAGCGTGTTGGGTCAAAGGTCACGGCTGTCGGGGGGCGAGGGCAAGATGACGTAGAGGCCCGTGAAGTTTGTGCAACATCAGCATTATTATCAAGTTCGAAATTCGAGCCAGTAACGACGCTATTTTCAACATGATGTCGAAAAGTTTGCTCACCGAAGGCACGGTTCCTCTGTGCACGCAGCAGGTCGCGTCGGAGCTGTGCGGGAGGCTTTCTTCTCCAGTGCCCTCGACGTGTCTCGCTCGCCAGCAATGGCTGCCCGTCGCTCGGCCTGAATCGCAGCACAACGACGACACCGTCAGACTCCCCTGCCACCTTCCACGACGAAAGCTCGTCCGACTTGAGCAGCGAAGACAGCGCTACCTCAACAGCTGTTGGTAACCCTACAACTGGCATAATGCTGCTTCTGTGTCAACTAGAGGCGTAAATCAGGCAGAGCCGAAGTAAACGCGTGCTTCGAGATGAGAGAGAGAGTAAGAGTGAGAGAGAGAGAGAGAGAGAGAGAGAGAGAGAGAGAGAGAGAGAGAGAGAGAAGAGACGAAAGAGAGAGAGGAGTGAGAGAGAGACAGACAGAGAGGGAGAGATAGATAGATAGATAGATAGATAGATAGATGATTGATAGATAGATAGATAGATAGATAGATAGATAGATAGATAGATAGATAGATAGATAGATAGATAGATAGATAGATAGATAGATAGATAGATAGATAGATAGATAGATAGATAGATAGATAGATAGATAGATAGATAGATAGATAGATAGATAGATAGATAGATAGATAGATAGATAGATAGATAGATAGATAGATAGATAGATAGATAGATAGATAGATAGATAGATAGATAGATAGATAGATAGATAGATAGATAGATAGATAGATAGATAGATAGATAGATAGATAGATAGATAGATAGATAGATAGATAGATAGATAGATAGATAGATAGATAGATAGATAGATAGATAGATAGATAGATAGATAGATAGATAGATAGATAGATAGATAGATAGATAGATAGATAGATAGATAGATAGATAGATAGATAGATAGATAGATAGATAGATAGATAGATAGATAGATAGATAGATAGATAGATAGATAGATAGATAGATAGATAGATAGATAGATAGATAGATAGATAGATAGATAGATAGATAGATAGATAGATAGATAGATAGATAGATAGATAGATAGATAGATAGATAGATAGATAGATAGATAGATAGATAGATAGATAGATAGATAGATAGATAGATAGATAGATAGATAGATAGATAGATAGATAGATAGATAGATAGATAGATAGATAGATAGATAGATAGATAGATAGATAGATAGATAGATAGATAGATAGATAGATAGATAGATAGATAGATAGATAGATAGATAGATAGATAGATAGATAGATAGATAGATAGATAGATAGATAGATAGATAGATAGATAGATAGATAGATAGTGTTACGAACGGGGCTCTTTATCTCCCATTCAAGAGAGATAGGTCTAGGGGTTTGTCTTTCCGTTCCATAACATTCTCTTTCATTCCATGCAATGCAAGTGAACAAGACCGTACAGAGGAGAAAGTGTGAATTGAACTTTAAAGATGACTTTTAATAATAATACAAATGAAATGATAATTCTTAATATAGCTAATTTAAGGTATCAAAATGTAAGGTTTAGCCAGCCAGCCTTTGAGATACAACTTATCTGATTGCGTCAGCCTCTGCTGACCGCCGTTGAATGAAGTGTCTTTCTGACAGGGGTGAAGACGGTGGATCACTAGTTGGGTGATTTAGAGCCGGGTCAGGGCTCGTTGAAGCGTGAAGCTGGTGGAAGGGAGGGTTCCATCTTTCGTCTCCCCTCCTAGGTGAAACGTGGAGTAGGTCGGGCTTGGCGTGGTCAGTTGCCTCGTCATGGCGATTGGCGTGGGGGCGGGCGTTGAGGCTTGAACCGTGGTCATGGCGTGGGTCGGGGCTAATCAGGCATGGCTGCCTGATGCTCTCTCGGCTGGGCGGCGGATTCGCATTCCGTCCCCGTCTGGTTGTCCTCCAGCGCTTTCTGTCGCACGGTCGGGTGCGGCGGGCAGGTGTGGCGCGAGGTGTTGGCAGGAAGAGAGAGAGGGAGAGGGTCGGGGAGGGTTTTATAGATGCACTCAGTGTCCGGTGCTGACCAATCGCACTCCAGACGCCATCTTGCCCTCATCACGAGACCCCGGTCATGGG
The DNA here is from genome assembly GCA_034096865.1 of Theodoxus fluviatilis. Classification (NCBI taxonomy): domain Eukaryota; kingdom Metazoa; phylum Mollusca; class Gastropoda; order Cycloneritida; family Neritidae; genus Theodoxus; species Theodoxus fluviatilis. Next base: position 4,645 of record JAWQFJ010035494.1, on the reverse strand, counting down.
ACCTTGTTTACAAGCTGGATCCTTTTGTCACCTCTGGTCACGAGATGTGGATCAGGCGACCTGCATCATGAGGCTGGCGTCACGAGACTGGGCTCCTTTGTCTACACACACTGACCAGTCCTATTTTTGGCACAGGCACGACGCAGTAGAAACGTTCAAATCTCCTTTGTCCTTTTCAAAATCCCACCCTGACACAATTTCCTAACTGCTGGCTGGGTTATCTAAAAGCTAGGTTTGAGAACTGGCTGGCTCATATACTTATTCATATAACTAACTTACAACAAAATCTCTCCATTCATCACACCTCCACACCTAAAAGTCGTGAATTACAGGGGATTTGGAATTCACGATGAGTGGGCAAATATATCTATTGAATCAACTTAAGCAAAAACATCTCTATTCATGACATCCCTACACCTAATGTCGTTAATTTCAGGGGATTTGGAATTCACGATGGGGGTAAATGACTATTCAACACATCATTAGTCTACTTCATATAAGGTTGTAACCTTCTCTGACAGTTACACATTTTCTAATCACTATCCATTGTGAATACATCAATACAGTGGCATGCAAAGACAAAAAGGGGGAAAACACAGGAGGATAGACACATGTTTGCTTCTACCGGTGAAAGGTTACATATGTCTCTGGTCGTAGTCGTCAACTAGTGAACTATAGGTCTAGTCAGACAGACATATCCATTTTCTCATCCCCATTCGACCATTCCTCCAAGTTCAGACTTCTCTTCCTTTCTTCCGTTTCTTCCATTCACGCCCTCTTCTCCCTCTCTGCTTTGTCTCGCCGGGACAGTCATTAACACGCACTGTCCACCCGCCACCTGGGGTCTCACTGGGCTCGGCACTTTCCATCCCTGTCTCTACACGAGATTCAGTCCTCACCTCCCTCTTGCAGTCCTCCATGGCCACATGGGGCTGTAGTACACTCATCATTCCTTCAACTGTCCTCTCCTCCTCTTCTTTCACACACACGTCTCTTCGTTCCACTGTCACCACTGGGACAGGCACACATTTCTCACCTCCTAAGCTAGCCTCAGGCACTCTCCTCAATTGGACATCTCGCCGCAGATAGCGTTTGCTCGATACACTTCTCTGGTATCTCTCACTCTCCATCCCAGCGTGGTCACTCTCACTGCCCTCTCCTGCCCTGTCACCCTCCATGGCATTCGCACCACTATCGGCAGGAACCGATAAACACAGACACGCTCTCACGCTTGCCTGGTTTTCTCTTTCCACTTGCATCAACACTTCTTCTCTGTCTCCTCTCTCCACTTGCACTACTTCCTTGCTGGAGTTTACCTCTACTGGGGTGCCTGTACTGGCATCCGCCTCTGTACTCCCCTCTGATCTCTGGCTAGGTACGTCACTGTCCTGCCCTACATCTGACTCTCCCTTTCGACTCCTGTCGCTGACTTCTGTGTCTGACTTCTCTGTCTGACTCCTGTCTTTGACCTCTAGGTCTGATTTCTCTCCTCGGACTACTGTCTCTAAATTCTCTCCTAGGAAGGTCTCCGAGATATCTATCTCCCTTTCTGCTTCTCTTCTACGCGCACGTGTCACCTCACATGCTGAGAAACCTGTCTCCTTCTCCCTATCTACTGTCACCACCTGGGGTGAAGTTAGGGTTAGCTGGACCTGCCTGGCAGGCGGCACTAAGTCATTACCCAAAATGACGTCAAAGCTTCCACAGCCTATCATCCCATCTAGAACTGCTACTTTCACCGTTCCTGAGACTAGAGCGCTCTCTATCTCTATCTGATGGGTGGGAACGTATTTCCCGACTCCAGGAATGATTCCTGACAACCAAGTCCTCCTGTCTGTCTCTCGGCCATTGAATGGCAGTACATCACCGCGCACTATTGTCACGTTAGCGCCGGTATCCCTAAGCATACGGACACGTTGCTTCGTTCCGCCTGGCAATCCTATCAGTCCCTGACTGATGTAAGGATCGAATTCCCCTCTCGGTTCCATACCGGTGATCGGGCGAGATTCGACTCCTTTAGTGGGTTCTACACCCTCCCTGCCTAGCCACTGCGTTTTGGGCTGCTCCCTGAACACGCGACACACAAACATAGACTGAGACGTTGGTTGGTTAAGACGGCAATCTCTGGAGAAATGGCCGAATTCCTTACATCGATAGCACTGGATCTGGGAAAGGTCTATCCCTTCCCGTTTCTCTCCACCCTGGTTCCTATGCCCCCGACTATGGCTTCCCCGACTATGACTTCCATTCCTAGAATGGTCATATGCCATCTGGTGAGGTTTCCCACCTCCACACTTCCCTTGTGCTGGAGAATTCCCTCTCCCTGCATTCCCTACTTGGCAGTGCACTGCCGCGTATGTGTCGCATACTGTAGCGGCCTGATCTAGGGTTTCTACCCTGCGATCTGAGAGATGCATCCTGAGATCGTCAGTCACTCTCTCATGAAACGCCTCCATGAGCATTGTCTCCCTGAGCTTCTCGTAGCTATTTCCTACCTCTTCTGCCCGTAACCACCTGTCAAACGCGGTTCTCAGGTCATGTGCAAATTCTCTGAAAGTCTTTCTCTCTGCTTTCTGCAGGCTACGGAATTTCTTCCTATAGCTTTCAGGTACGAGTTGGTACTCCCTCAAGATAGCTTCTTTCACTCTCACGTAGTCCTGACTGTCTTCTGTAGTTAGGGAAACAAAAACGTCGCGTGCTTTTCCTACTAGCACGGACTGTAGGAGTGCTGTCCACTTTTCTCTGGGCCAGTTCCAGGTGATAGCAGTCTTCTCAAAATACTCAAAGTAGCTTTCCAGATTTGCCTCATCAAATGCTGGAACTCTGTCTACCTTCACGGTGACCGACTCACTGCTGCTACTACCACTGGATTCTCTCCTGTCTCTGGCTTGTATTTCTAGTTCTCTAAGCTTGACTTCTTTCTGCATATTCACTTTCTGCATCTCCAGCTCCATCTGTCTCAGTGCTATTTCATGCTGCATCTCAAGCTTCCTAAGTTCTAATGGGTCTGGCCTGCTTGCCAGTCCATTTCTACTCCCTGGTGTCGAACGACCAGAATTTTGACCTTCTTGTTCTTCTGCTTGATTTAGACTTGCCATGTTAAAATCAAGTTCTGCCTCCTTCCCTGAATCTACAAGAATTTCCTTGTTTCTAAGGCCCTCTATCAATTGTGCTCTGATGATCTCAACCCTCTGCCCTTTTTTGATACTGATTTCAAAGTGCTCGGCAATCTGCAACAATTCTTTCTTTGTTGCATTACTTAGGATTTGTACATCTAAGTTGGTGATAAAGTTCGTAACTGTGTCCATGACTTATCTTCAAACTCAGCTAAGGTTGTCCAAAATTCTAATTCTTAACTGTCATCACCTAAGCAAAAATGTCACGTCGATTGTCAGTCTGATCAGTACACAATGAAATGCATGAGCTCCTTTCACAGGTAAAGCAAGTCAAAGTAACAGAGTTGACAACACAATCTTTCGTTCAGAAACACAGCTCGTTCACTCTTTTCCAATAGGTCAATATTCTAGAAAAACAGTTTCTCACAGCTCAAATTTCTATTACAGTGGATGGAATGATTGCTTCGAATCTCTTATGAATATTTCAACTGTTACAAAGTTTCACCAATGATTCAAATCTCGGACTGAGCTACCCAATTGTTACGAACGGGGCTCTTTATCTCCCATTCAAGAGAGGTAGGTCTAGGGGTTTGTCTTTCCGTTCCATAACATTCTCTTTCATTCCATGCAATGCAAGTGAACAAGACCGTACAGAGGAGAAAGTGTGGATTGAACTTTAAAGATGACTTTTAATAATGCAGGTGAAATGATAATTCTTAATGTAACTAATTTAAGGTATCAAAATGTAAGGTTTAGCCAGCCAGCCTGTAAGATACAACTTATCTGATCGCGTCAGTCACTGCTGACCGCCGTTGAACGTGTAGTGTCTTTCTGATAGGGGTGAAGACGGTGGATCACTAGTTGGGTGATTTAGAGCCGGGTCAGGGCTCGTTGAAGCGTGAAGCTGGTGGAAGGGAGGGTTCCATCTTTCGTCTCCCCTCCTAGGTGAAACGTGGAGTAGGTCGGGCTTGGCGTGGTCAGTTGCCTCGTCATGGCGATTGGCGTGGGGGCGGGCGTTGAGGCTTGAACCGTGGTCATGGCGTGGGTCGGGGCTAATCAGGCATGGCTGCCTGATGCTCTCTCGGCTGGGCGGCGGATTCGCATTCCGTCCCCGTCTGGTTGTCCTCCAGCGCTTTCCGTCGCACGGTCAGGTGCGGCGGGCAGGTGTGGCGCGAGGTGTTGGCAGGAAGAGAGAGAGGGAGAGGGTCGGGGAGGGTTTTATAGATGCACTCAGTGTCCGGTGCTGACCAATCGCGCTCCAGACGCCATCTTGCCCTCATCACGAGACCCCGGTCATGGGACCTTGTTTACAAGCTGGATCCTTTTGTCTCCTCTGGTCACGAGATGTGGATCAGGCGACCTGCATCACGAGGCTGGCGTCACGAGACTGGGCTCCTTTGTCTACACACACTGACCAGTCCTATTTTTGGCACAGGCACGACGCAGTAGAAACGTTCAAATCTCCTTTGTCCTTTTCAAAATCCCACCCTGACACAATTTCCTAACTGCTGGCTGGGTTATCTAAAAGC
>JAWQFJ010035493.1:0-10447 GCA_034096865.1 Theodoxus fluviatilis | reverse complement strand
AATCGACCTGTCGAAACCACTGATTAAGTGCTCACCCGTAAGAGCCAATTGGATTGGTTGGGTGAGCACGTATAAAAGGCAGCATCACCGGTGACCGGGGTGCATAATTGAAGATACAGATTGACAAGCGTCGAGCGTCTAAGGTGAGAAGCCTTTTTAAGATGTTTTAGCTCTTTTATCTGGCTCTTACCCGGAGCCCTGGGCCAATTCGCGTGCCCTCCCTCGGGGTCGGGGCATTTCTCGGCATTCCTGCCACAATAGGGTCCAGACGTGCCTGGGCAAGAAGGGGCTTTTTGCTGGAGCGAGGACAGCAAAAGTAAATGTAGTAGTAATGGTGCATACTTCTGTTTTCTCTCCATGAGTACATGAGCAGGCATCGCAAACGTATGGTGGATTTACGAGTGGACCAGACACTCACTTGCATGGCTTGTGTTTTTGCGGATATGTCATTATTTTGTGAAATTTTTCTGCAATAAAGTGATTTGATATGTATGTATGTATGTATGTATGTATGTATGTATGTATGTATGTATGTATGTATGTATGTATGTATGTATGTATGTATGTATGTATGTATGTATGTATGCATGCATGCATGCATGCATGCATGCATGCATGCATGCATGCATGCATGTATGTATGTATGTAAGTATGTATGTATGAATCACCTGAAATTTGGTTCTCCATCGATGACATCAACAAAGTCATAAGCTCCCTCCCCACTAGACGAAGCCCTGGCGCAGATGGTGTCACCTACGACTATCTGAAGCAACATAGGAAACATCTTACCCCAGTTCTTTGTACCATCATGAATATCTGCGCAGAAAACCGCAAAATACCAGCCGACTGGAAGCACTCCATTATCACACTAGTCCCCAAAAAGAATGGTGATCCTAGCAACATCCAAGACTGGCGCCCCATATCACTCCTTCCCACCAGCTACAAACTGTACATGAAACTGATCCAACGAGCTGTCACCCCATGGATTGTGCAGACAAACAGACTTCCACAAGACAAGAAGGGTCCATGCCAAGAAACGTACTGCAAGAACACGTATTTACACTGAAGGCAGACATATCAGACTTCCTACACAAATCCTCACAGCTGTATGTTGCATTCATAGACATCATGGATGCATTTGGAAGTATCAATCATGAGTTGATGATGAGAGAGTTGGCAACAGTGGGCTAATCAGAGCAGATCATATCAATCACCAAAGACATCTATACAAACTCAACATTCCAGGTGAAAACAAAACAATGCCTGACCAAAGCAATCACAAGGGAGAAGGGGATAATCCAAGGCTGTCCTTGGTCAGTTATCATCTTTGAACAAGGAATTGACAACTGGATTAGATGGATTGAACAAGACAAGACCAATACAGAAACACCCAACCCAGTCCAAGCATATGTAGATGATGTATGCATTGTTAGCACCCAAGAAGACAGCATCCAAGAAGCGGCAAGAAAAACAGATGAGTTTATGAGATACACAAAGATGAGTGTCAAACACCGCAAGTGTGCTCTAATGAAAGGCCAGAGAAGTGGAAATAATTGGAGTAAACATGACAAGACAGCAAATACACAGATCTGCATACAAGGGTCACCTCTTCCCAACTATCCCAGAGAGGGATATTATCAATACTTGGGCTATGACATCAATCTGACAGGATCAGCTGAGAAAGAGCAGGTAGAGCAGGTCATAGAAGAATTCCAGAACATCATGGATAAGATTGACAGAGCTCCCCTCCCACTAGCTGCCAAAATTCAAGCCATCAACACCATGGCACTTGCAAAACTAAGCTTCTACTATCCCAATTGCCATTTCACAGAGAAATCACTAGACAAAGTGGAAGATGAAATCATTGACTCTGTAAGATCATGGGTAGGTCTCAATAAGTCATCCAACAGAGACTTTGTGTTCACCCCAAGAAGAGAAGGGGGACTAGGCATAATTGACCCAAGGGTAGCATACTACACCAAGAAGCTATCTTTCTACTTGAGTGCTCTGAACAATGATGACCCACAGGTAAAGCACTCTGCAAGATCCTCCCTAGAACTACACATGAAAAAGAGGAAAGCAGAACCAGCATGCAGTGAAAACAGTTTTGCAGGATATGCAACAGATCACAAGAGCCTAGTGAAAAAGAAAACCAAGGTGAATTGGCCTAGGTCACAATGGATTGCTCTGAATGAACTATGTGTGAAACTCAACCTCAAGCTGCACAAAGAGGATGATGAATACATCATAGTGCTGACAGAGGATGAAGAAATACAGATAGTTCTCTGTGACCCAAAAGGATGCTACACCTGCATGAAGCAGAATCTAATCCAAAAAAGGGTAGATCAGTGGAAAGAAAAAGAACCACAGGGAAGAATTGCCAGAACCAAGAATGTAGACCACACACTCTCAAGCTCTCACCTGACAAATATGCATCTTAGTGACAATGTAACAAAGTTTGTCATCAAGGCCAGGTTGCAGCTTATCGAGTGTGACAGCCTTCTGCGTCTGTATTATCCAGCGTCCTACAGCAAGAATAAAGTGATTTGATATGTATGTATGTATGTGTATGTATGTATGCATGTATGAATGTATGTATGTGTGGCTGTCGCCGAAATTACAGCGCCGAGTAGGATCATGAGTCAACGCAACGTGGGACTACTCAGTGTAGTGTGGGAAATAAGAAATGTTGTAGTCTGATATTTCTCTCTTCCTTGGGGTTCCCTCCTTGTGGCATAGACTGTGGGCTCATACATAACGGCTCTATATTTCGAGTGTATGTATTTATCCACCATGTATAGATATTGTACAACTTTGGTGAATAAAATTCTGCTGATATGTATGTATGTATGTATGTATGTATGTATGTATGTATGTATGTATGTATGTATGTATGTATGTATGTATGTATGTATGTGTGTGTGTATGTATGTATGAATGTATGTATGTATGTGTGTGTGTGTGTGTGTGTGTGTGTGTGTGTGAGAGAGAGAGAGAGAGAGAGAGAGAGAGAGAGAGAGAGAGAGAGAAGAGAGAGAGAGAGAGAAAGAGAGAGAGAGAGAGGCCAGACCAGGACAGACCAGAACAGACCAGACCAGACCAAGACAGACAGACAGACAGACAGACAGACAGACAGACAGACAGACAGACAGACAGGCAGGCAGGCAGGCAGGCAGGCAGGCAGGCAGACAGACAGACAGACAGACAGACAGACAGACAGACAGACATTCGAATGTGGTGGAGCCAAGGTGATGTTGTGCCTGGTTGGTGATGCAGGCTCCTGGTCTGTTGATGTACAAGACAGGGAGGAGGCAAACCCGTGGCGTTTCCAGTTTCCTTTATTAAACTTGGATGACAGTGGTCTCCCAAGAGACTGGTGGTGAGCGTCTCTCTAGACCTGCTGACAGTCCCTCCTTATCAAAGAAATGCGCGACCTCAAGGGGAGCCAGGCTTGGGCTCGGCAGTCGCGGATCTCAGCCTGTCTCTGAGTTGTGTTTTCCTAATGATAGAAAAAGGCTCATTGCTGCCTTATACTTACTCGAAATTATTCACACCAAGTGTTGCCTCGATAGGCATAACAAAGTCAACCGAATGAATATTGCACCATTGCAATCAGATGTCTTAATTTAGAGAAAGCATCAAATTTGTCTCTTGTTTCTAACAATTTAGGCATAGCGCGCGCAAGAAACGACAGGAGGGACTCTCAGGGGCCACATGTCAAGTTCAATTAACAAACGATAAGGGAAGGCGGCTCTGTAGTGAGCTGCATATGAACTTACTAAACGGTTGTTGGCAACTAAATCGGAAGTTTGCAACTAAATTGCGAAGTAAGGTCTGCATAAAAGCTGACTACGCGTAGTTACCTCCGAAGTTGGCCACTAAACAACCCAACATTTAGAGCTGCTCTGTATCATCACTACACGGCTTTAGTAGCCTACTACACGCAAAACAAACCATTGTGGATGATCAGAAATTGCCGTGCGATCAGGCGGAATCGTATTTTTAGGGATAGAACAAATCCTATGGATACCTACAATGATCGGCAAATACACCGGCGCTTCAGGCTGCCCAGACAGACCATCTTCGACTTGGTGGTTGAAATGCAAAATGAGATCGAGTACGTGCTTCCACGAAAGATAGATACATACATAGATCAGGGCCGGACCAAATGAGTTGGGGGGGGGGGGGTTCCTTTTTGGTTGGGGGGGACAAATCAGCGAAGTGGCGAAGCCACGAGCGCGCGCCTGCTTCGCAGGCGCGCAAACTAGGGGGGTCCGGGGGCATGCCCCCCCGGAAATTTTTTGAAAAACGGTTAAAATCTGTGCAATCTGGTGCATTCTGGGCCTTGTTTTGAGGGGTAAGAGCAGCATTGTTTTTGGAGACACACACAAAAAATATATTAAAAAAAGAACACTCAAACCAAGGTACATGCTTTTTCTAGGGGGGGGGGGGGGGGTTCCGGAACCCCTGGAACCCCCCCCCCCCCCCCCCCCCTGGGTCCGGCCCTGTAGATAGAAAATTAGATAGATTAGATAGATTAGATAGATTAGATAGATAGATAGATAGATAGATAGATAGATAGATAGATAGATAGATAGATAGATAGATAGATAGATAGATAGATAGATAGATAGATAGAGAGATAGAGAGATAGAGAGATAGATAGATAGATAGATAGATAGATAGATAGATAGATAGATAGATAGATAGATAGATAGATAGATAGATAGATAGATAGATAGATAGATAGATAGATAGATAGATAGATAGATAGATAGATAGATAGATAGATGATAGATAGAGAGATAGAGAGATAGAGAGATAGATAGATAGATAGATAGATAGATAGATAGATAGATAGATAGATAGATAGATAGATAGATAGATAGATAGATAGATAGATAGATAGATAGATAGATAGATAGATAGATAGATAGATAGATAGATAGATAGATAGATAGATAGATCTCTGATAAGATAAGAAACGATAAGATAAGATAAGATAAGATATGATAAGATAAGATATGATAAGATAAGATATGATAAGATAAGATATGATATGGTAAGATAAGATATGATAAGATAAGATATGATAAGATTAGATTAGACTAGATTAGACTAGATTAGATTAGATTAGATTAGATTAGATTAGATTAGATTAGATTAGATTAGATTAGATTAGATTAGATTAGATTAGATTAGATTAGATAAGATAAGATAAGATAAGATAAGATTAGATAAGATTAGATAAGATAAGATAAGATTAGATAAGATTAGATTAGATTAGATAAGATTAGATAAGATTAGATAAGATAAGATAAGATAAGATAAGATAAGATAAGATTAGATTAGATTAGATTAGATTAGATTAGATTAGATTAGATTAGATTAGATTAGATTAGATTAGATTAGATTAGATTAGATTAGATTAGATTAGATTAGATAGATAGATAGATAGATAGATAGATAGATAGATAGATAGATAGATAGATAGATAGATAGATAGATAGATAGATTAGATAGATAGATTAGATAGATAGATTAGATTAGATTAGATTAGATTAGATTAGATTAGATTAGATTAGATTAGATTAGATTAGATTAGATAGATTAGATAGATAGATAGATAGATAGATAGATAGATAGATAGATAGATAGATAGATAGATAGATAGATAGATCTCTGATAAGATAAGAAACGATAAGATAAGATAAGATAAGATATGATAAGATAAGATATGATAAGATAAGGTATGATAAGATAAGATATGATAAGATAAGATATGATATGGTAAGATAAGATATGATAAGATAAGATATGATAAGATTAGATTAGACTAGATTAGATTAGATTAGATTAGATTAGATTAGATTAGATTAGATTAGATAAGATAAGATAAGATAAGATAAGATAAGATTAGATAAGATAAGATAAGATTAGATAAGATTAGATAAGATTAGATAAGATTAGATAAGATTAGATAAGATAAGATAAGATAAGATAAGATAAGATTAGATTAGATTAGATTAGATTAGATTAGATAGATAGATAGATAGATAGATAGATAGATAGATAGATAGATAGATAGATAGATAGATAGATAGATAGATAGATAGATAGATAGATAGATTAGATAGATAGATTAGATAGATAGATTAGTTAGATTAGATTAGTTAGATTAGATTAGATTAGATTAGATTAGATTAGATTAGATAGATTAGATAGATAGATAGATAGATAGATAGATAGATAGATAGATAGATAGATAGATAGATAGATAGATAGATAGATAGATAGATAGATAGATAGATAGATAGATAGATAAACGATAAATATATCGTCCGCCCGTCCATGTATGCACGGAGCAAGCATCTATGCATTTACCCATGCATGCATCCATCCATCCATCCATCCATCCTTCCGTCCGTCCATTCATCAGTCCATCCTTCCATCCATCCGTCCGTCCACCTGTTCGTTAGTCCATCCATCTATCCATCCAACCATGCACTTGTTGTAAATTTAAATTTGATGCCATGTTGAACACACTCTTGTTGGTGACGGGTCTGTTCTTTATATCTTGCTTGAAGCCTAGGGTCTGGAGATCTTGAAATCGAAAATGTTTTTAGTATTTATTGAGCAGTGTGTAGGCAAACACAGTCTTTCGTGATAAGAGTAGAGAGGGAGAAAGGGGAGTGGACAGAGGGGAGAGGGGATGAGAGTGTTTACGTCTTGATGAAGTCATGAACTGTGTCCTAAACCTAGTCCCGGTAACAGATCACTGTGGCCTAGTTGCCTTGGTCAGCACATAGTTTGTATACGCTGACACAAACTGTCTTCCATCCTAAACATTGTGGCAAAACACGCATATCTACCTATGGCCGGAGACGCGTTGTCGTCACTTCCGGAGTTATTTGTAGAAGCCACGTGTTTTCAGCCATGTTGGTAGGAGGCGAGCGCTGTGTGCTAAGCTGTGCTATGGGAGACGTGCAACCATGCTGATTTCTTGCTGCGTGAAAAATTGTTTTAACAACCAACAAAAAGACAAATTAAGAGGAGTCAAACGCTCCTACTACTTTATATTATCAGAGAAAACTAATCAAGGTCCGATTGTGCAAAGGGTGACCAAAGCTAGCCGAAGAGGATGGAAAAAGAAGATTTACAGAATAGATCTGACCTTTCGAGACAAACACCCGGCGAGAATCAGCAGACATCTCCCAAGAATCCTGCTACGAAGAATCGATAGACTTCCAAAGACCTGTAATTCTTGAACTCTTCCAACGTGTACGCCGATGTTCCGAGTACAACAATTAAATATGTCCAAGGCACTCGTTGGCGGAGTGCTCCTCAATTCCGGATCAAGTTGGTCCTTCGTCAGCTGGTATGGATGGATGGATGGATGGATTGTGGATGGATGGATGGAGTTTTAAGGCTTATCAGCCATTGTAGGCTACGTAAGGCCACCGAGCACAAAAACCACTAGAATAGTTCCGAGTCAGCGCAAATCAAGTCACTATGTACCTAGTCCCTCCAGGTTTACTGGAGGTCCTACAGACTTTATCCCTCCAGGTTTACTGGAGGTCCTACAGACTTTATCTGTCTGTCTGACTGTCTGTCTGTCTGTCCCGACTCCACGGCTTATATCTAAAAAACTACTGGACGGATTTCCTTGAGATTTTGCACACTAACTGGAAGTTAGGTCCGATTGAATGTATCAAATTTTCAGACTCGAGGCTTGAAGAGAAAGTGGTTTTTTTAAGGTCGTACACTCCAGAGCGCCTCCCCAAATACGCGATTCATGGAATGGCGAAATTGCGTAATGTGTGACGTCATCAACAACGTGACGTCATTTGCGAATAGAGTTTTGATGATGCGTGACCGGGACACTCCTCGCAGTATGTTTTTTGTTGCACTCTTCTCTGCAATATCCTGATGTACGGGGGTTCTCCTGGCTTGCGCTAGGAAGTCGAAGTGACAGACACTGGTGGTCGTTTCCGATAAACTTTATTCACGCACTGATCCAACTACAGTGGTGAAAATCAGCCAACAGCAATTCGTCGTAACAACTCGTAACAGCTTCACTCTGCACACAGTACAGCAGAGGCTCGCTCCATACAGAGTTTAAAGCTCTCACCTTTAACTCTGTCGTATCTGCTGCTCTCCCCTCTGACTCGCTTTCTCGCTCCTTATATACATTTACGCAATTTCTAGAAACTACCAGCACAATATCGCACATACTCCCACATTCCTAGCTGCGACGCGACTGACTTACTGTCTCACAACAAGCTAATATTAGCCTAAGTCGGTCGAGGTCAGGGCAGTGACCTGACTGATAAACACAAACACCACGCCTGCGACACTGCGAGTAGGTTCGAGAAATTTCACAACATAGCTCCTCCCCTAAAGACCGAAACGACCTCGTCGGTCTCACTACATATACAACTCCACCATTAAATTTACAAAACACCATAAACTAACACCTCAAAAATACACAACTAGCAACAACATTATCATCAACAACAACAACAAAATACCGGGAAAAGTCAATCCGCAGTCCAGGTAGTCCAAGAATTACAAAATGAGTGGCATAGATGCAGAAACCTGACACATGGGCGTAAGCTTCCTTGCGGTAGCATCTGCCCAGTCCATGGGGTCAATGTCTGCAAGACCACTGTCCATACTGTCACTGAAAGTATAGAACTCCTCACAGGAAGCGAGAGGGGCGCGTCACACGCCGCCCTCGCCGCGTGTATGTCTGTACGTCCTCAGGGGTCGCTCCATCCACGCTCTCGTCTTCCGAGGAAGGCCCTGATACAGTGTCTCTCTAGGCTCGTCGTCGGTCGGGTCAGGGTGGCGTCGTGGCGACTGCCACCAGTCCGGCGGTAGTTCTCCCTGGTACTTCCAGAGACGGGCACGGTTCACGTAACGTCCTGCCGGTGGCCGGGCCAGCTTGGTGGTGCATCCCTTCTCAGCCCGTGGGTTGGAGTACCACGGTGCAGTGCCATCAGGAGAGGTCTGGTGATAGGCCTTGCGGTCGTAACCAGTCTTCATTCCGTCCACGCTCCGCTGCAGGTGTGTCCTTGCGGACTTTCCCACTGCCTGCAGCATACCCTGGAGCGGCTCCACACCCTGGGGCACTTCACGGGGGGTATCCACCAATGGCCTGGCGACCACTGCAGAACTGTCAGTCTTGCTAGGGCCACTACGGCGACTGTGGGGTCTTGTCCGTGAGGCACAGATGGCACAGCGCCGACACAAGTTGCGAACGGACTTGTGTCGACCAATCCAAAAGTACCGCTCACAGACGCGTCGGTACGTCTTCTGCCTTCCGAGGTGGCCAGCTGCTGGGTCATCGTGTACCTGTCTCAGCGCTTCCTCCTGCATGGCTCTCGGCAGAACAGGGAGAAGGCGGCAGGTTTCTCCCTTCTCGTCCATCCACTTTCTGTACAGCACTCCATCCATCAGCTGCAAGGCATCCCACTGGGTCCAGTACGCCTTGGTGACAGGGCCTTGGTGACTGGGGCTCCATCTGGACCATGAGACCATAAGAATAGCCGTCGCTCAGAGGGCAGGGGCACCAGTCTGCGAACCCCACCAATGCAGATGTGGAAGATCTATGGACGCCCTTGGACATCACGCCCTCTCCTGTCGAGCAAGCGCCGGCCGTTTCCCACGCCACTCTGCTTTGAACGACGTGGTGAGACGTGCCCTCCAGAGCGCTGGAATACCATCTGTCCTGGAACCAACCGGGCTCGACAGAGGCGACGGCAAGCGTCCAGATGGGATGACCATCTTCCCCTTCTCAAACGGCCGAAGCTTGGTCTGGGATGTGACGTGCGTGGATTCTTTCGCCCCCAGTAACATCATTTCCAGCGCCCTGCAACCGTCATCTGCAGCAGAGGCAGCGGAAGGGGCGAAGAGGACTAAATACCGCATCCTGGCCGAACGACACCGCTTTGAGACCACCGGAGTCTTCGGACCTTCAACACTCAAGACCATCGAGGAAATTGGACGAAGACTGAAGGGGGAGACGGGCGAGCCACGGGAGACCATGTGGCTCAAACAACGAATCGGGATGGCTATCCTCCGAGGCAATGCCTTCTGTGTCCTTGCCTCATCCAGATCGCGAGATGACTGCGGAGAGAGACTGCGGGTTCCACAGGCCTAGGGCCAGTGACCACCGCACTTTTCACAGTGTAACTGCTCCACACTGTTCGTGTTTATTTATTCGGTTATCTGCAACACGACGGCTGCCCTGTGATCCCAGAACTCTTTGACAGAACCCTTTCTAGCGTTCCTTTCGCCATTCGACTGCTGCTCAAACTTTTGATTGTACGCGTTTCGACTGCCGCTCAAACTTTGATTGTACGCGTTTCGGTGTTAGACCCTTTATGGCGTCCCTTTCGCCTTTCGACTGCTTCTCAAACCTTTTATTGTACGCGTTTCGGTG
>JAWQFJ010035492.1:0-10574 GCA_034096865.1 Theodoxus fluviatilis | reverse complement strand
CTTTTTACAGAAATCATTCAGATGTCAAAACTTGTTTCCATTTCAACACAAACATTTTATTTTATCGAATAAACGCTTGTTTATTGCCTCAACAAGCGTAATTTATTAGTTTCGTGCGAAATAGTCTTAGAACTACTTTAACGGCGTATGTCATGAAGCAGAGTGCTATCCCACAAGCCTCTCGTGTGAATATTCCGGACGGATTAGTTCCATCACGTGATATGAACTGTGCTAGAGACTCTTTCGCCGGTAGGCGAAGTCTCTAGTGGACTAGAAGGACATTGCTGAAATTGATTTGCGCTTACTTAAAACTAATTCCAGTATTAATTCGTTATGCTTAATTGCCTTACATGGCCTACAAAGGATGATAGGCCGTAAAACACCCACCAACCAACCAATCCCTACGCGAAGAACTAGGCACACCATGCCTTGGTTTGCGCTTTCTCTAAACTATTCTAGTGATGTTCATGCTTTGTTGGCCTTACATAGCCTACAAAGGCTGAAGAGGTTAAAACTCCATTCATTTATACATCCATCCATCCATCCATCCATCCATCCATCCATCCATCCATCCATCCATCCATCCATCCATCCATCCATCCATCCATCCTGCGTGCGTGCGTGTATGTGTGTATGTGCGCGCGTGTATGTGTACGTGTTTGTGTGTGTCCGTGTGTGAGCAAATTCATAGCTGTTTCTGTGTTTGTTTCTCTTAAATGGGGCTCTGTGGCAGAGTGGTCAGCGCGCTGGACCTGCAGTCGGTGGCGGCTGGTGGGTACAGTGTTCGAAGCTGCCCGGATTCTGGAGTTGCATCCTTGGGCAAGGTGCTTTACTCACGTTGCTTCTCCCCACCCAGGAGTAACACGGGTACATGTGAGGGCTGAGTTGGAAAATTGTGAAAGCTAACTTTGGCGCGTTCTTCCGCAGCCTGGTTGCATGCTCCCCAGGGAGTTGAGATGGTGTTGCAGTGATAAAAAGAGGTAGCCCGATGACCAGGGGGTAATTGTGTGCGGTTTGAGCATCTATCAATGGGTGGAAAGTCGCAATCTAAAAAGGAGCACCTTTAAATGCGCCAAAATTCATTTTACTTGGGATGTTTGAGTCATTTTGCTCATTTCTCAGAGGAGCCTCGACTTACATAGATCTGCTGTTGGAGGGGGAAAAGAGGATGAGATTGTAAATGAAAAGTAAAGAAAGAAATCGTGACATTGAGCAGTTTGTGATGCAGGAGGTGTTTCTCCTCCGTACTCATGGTAGATAGATCTTCAATTTGAAAGAGCCATCACTCCACATGTACTTTTCTTCAGCCAAGGCTACCTGCGTTTTTGCCGTAGAAAAGCCCAGATATTCCGAGGGTTTAAATGAGCTCTGCCTGCACTCACTCCGTAGCCAAGGAAAGCAGAGTGGCTTAGGGCGACATTTTCCTTTTCAATGACACGGATGAAGCCCGTGTTTGTACACCGCGTGCCTTCTGTCGGGCTGGGGTGACAGTGCTTGGAGATGGGCGAGGAAGGGAGGCAGGGACGACCTCTCCGTCCACGTTCTAGAGCAGTCCTCTGAGTCAGAGCTCTGCCTGCGCACTGCACGTGTTTGGCCTTCCTGGGTGCGTTATCTCCGTCGCCCAAGGCGGATGACAGAGGAGGCTGCTGTACTGAACATCGTAGAACTTTTGTCAGCAAGATGGTCCTTACACATGCTATGTCACGAGAAGAAAACTGCTTCAATTTAAAAATACAGAGGGACTCGCGTGGGTACATGCATGCATGCGAGCCTGTGTGCGTGCCGCTGTGCATACATTTTATGCACATCGCATGGTGCACCATTGCAGGAAGGCAGGCGATGGGCAGTTTGAAATAAAAGAATAGTCGCCAAAACTTCTCTGGCCACGAAGGGAAACAGGTGCATGTTTGGGAGAAAAGGAGGGAGAAAATAAAGTGCGTCATCCCTCGTCTCCTCATCTGCCCACCTTTTGTGCTGTGAGTCATCTTTCTCCTTGCATGTAATCAGGGCCTTGATGTGGATACATTCCTTCCCCCATCTGCCTGATAAAAGGTTTCCCTTTCACTTGCATTCCGAGATGGCAGCACTGTCCATGCTTACCGTGAACAGAGAGGCTGCAACCACCACTTTTCCATGCTATGATATGGTGTGTGTTGATCCTTCCCAAGTTGTCTACCTGACTGCGTTTCTGATTGTGCTGATTGATTCCAGTGCTCCAGCCCTACCTGTCTGGCAGCCTTTGAGACTGGTTTCTTTACCGATCTCATGACTTTGGACTGCCACCTTCCTGACCCACTGTTTGGCTGCCTTTAAGACTGGTTTCTTGACTGATCGTGTGTCTCTGAGCCAGTGGCCGGCTGGCTGGATTGCTGACTGGCCGGCTAACTGTATATCTTCCTTATCAAGTGCATGTCTGCCTTTTAGTCTCTCTGTTTGTCATTCTGCCTGCTCGTCTGCCTGTCTGCCTTTTTCATGGCTTTTTGGGCGCCTGACTGTCTGTCTGTACGCATTAACTGTTTCTTTTTCTTGCTATTTGTCTGTCTGCCTGTCCATCTGCCTTTCTGGATGGCTATCTGCCGCTTTGCCTAACTGTCCATTTGACCTCACACTTGTTCCCTTGCACGCTGGAGCGGGCATCGGCGTTCAGCTGAGACAACACTTGACACTCCTGCCTATGACAAGGGGATAATCCAATGCTGGACGAGTGGATCTTACTGCCGGACACCATGCCGAAGAGCAAACGAAACGGACAGGACACAGGACAGTGGTCACTTGGTGTATGACCTGTTTTGAGTGAGGCTTAATTTCGTGCCATTGCAGCAAAGACCTTTTAGAGGGTTTATCAATAGACTGGGATTAGTCTTGCGGAAAAGATCATCGTAGAGTGCGGAGAGGAAACATTGTTCTCTCTGAAAGGTGGTTCTTTTCGACCTCTTTCTGTGTAACGGTGTCCATACTTGCGAGAAGTGTGATGTAGCAGCGAGTAACTGCTATTTCCCAACCCTGCAAGGCACTGCCTATGCTACTGGACTGGGTAGACCTTCCTACACTTGCGCGGCCGCTGGTGAGTCAATGCAAACATCTTGCTGCAGCAGTCGAAGGATTGACTAGGATTTGGATGTCACATGCAAAGCAAAAAAGCGTGTCCGCAACATAGTTTTCATTTTCCAGATAGTGTCTTTTTTCTCGCATTTGCTGACTTTCCTCGAATCAGATAGGATATGTTTGTTTACATTTTGGATGTATGCTCAGTGCTCGATCTCTTTCAACTTTTATGAAGATTATAGAGCAGTGAACTCTCGGATCACCATCGTTGAGTCACAGAGATACCTGGGGAATGGATAGATTGCTGATACCTGTCCGTTAGTTTACCTGTTCCTTAGTTTACCCGTCTGTATACATTTTGTGATTAGGTGAGCAATCAGGAGGTGGATTAACTGGGAAACGCAACTAGTGATTGTGAAAAGTCACCAGCACATCTGGTACCACTAGCTCTACCCTTCTGGTGATAATTTCAAAGCTTGAATGGCCATGGTTTTTGCATGAAGTGCTAAAAATGATTTTTGTGGGTGGTGGTGGTGGTGGCGGCGGCGGCGGCGGCGGTGGCGGTGGGGGTGTATCGTCGTATTAGCCCGTATAACACCTTCGATCACATTATATTAGACACCCCCACCCCCCCCCCCCCCCCCCCACCCCCAAATAGTTGTCGTTACAGTAACATGGCAGCAAAAATGGGTCGGTAAGTCGGTCAAACTTTTTTAATTTAAATTTTGCTGTTAGAAGGGGCAAGATTGGACATACATTGAGTTTCTCTGTGGCTGAAGACGCTTTTACTATACGTAATAAATGGAATCCCCGATTGCTCATAGAGCAGGGACGATGGAACGGCATGCAATTTGTTGTTATTCGTTAATTTCCTTCCTTCCTTCTTTCCTTCCTTCTTTCCTTCCTTTGCATGATCGAACATTTTTAGGGTAGGCAGAAAAAAATAGGGACGATCGGGTTAGCGTGACTACAACTTTTTTTCTTTTTTGGGTGGTGGGTGGTGGGTGGTGGGTGGGGGGCTTATTGTGTCACCAGTATTTTTTGAAGCGGTGATGCACTCTACACAGTGCACTGGAGGGCTGCCTACCTAACCCCATTCACTGGATGTTTGCTGCCATTTCTGCTTGAGTCCACATGTACTGCGTTCCCGGGCTTATGGCCTTTGCAAGGCAGTGAAGCCTATCAGTCCCTTTTCCAAGTCAAGTCCAACTGGGGTAGGCGACTTACGTTGATGTAAGCCACAAGTCAGACATCACAGGAGCTCGTGGAGAGAGAGAGAGAGAGAGAGAGAGAGAGAGAGAGAGAGAGAGAGAGAGAGAGAGAGAGTATTACTACTGTTTTCCAATATTGTATAGTCTTTCAAAATGTATAACATTTTCATTCAGTGAGACTTTTTGTCTGAAAATCGAAGTCTCATGAACAAAGGCGAAGTATATATGAGAGCTCGTATGCATAATGGTTGCAGTCGCTTGTCCAAGAAATATCGATTGAGAATCGATGTCTGAGGAAAAATATGATGTATACAATCAAGCATGAATGATGGGAGAAGCGAAGTACTCTTTTTCTTTCATTGTGCACTGTGACTGAATATTCCACTGATAATAGTAAACTATTACTTACATGCATGTGCAAGTGGCTGACTCACCTGAAATGCTTTCAGTTTAGTACGAAAGCTAGATGTCATCTACCAAGACTCATCCTCACTTGCAATACTTTCAAATGAAACGATCTCTGCTGCAGTTAAATCAAATGATTATTTCAAAGGTAGCTTTGAGGGACACACCAAGATGTACGTCCATATGGCCATAATATTATTTGCTGGAGTTCGAGTCCGTGCTTTCAGGGGACGAAAGTCTCCTAGTTCCGTGCTTGACATGTTTTCCATGGCCCTCGCATGGCACCTCTACCAGACTTAAGACTGGCGGTGCCTTTGAAGTGACCCGTGGCGTGACAAGGGAAACCCCATTAGTTTTGCCACGCTCTGGCGTCCCAAGCCTTGAGCCAGGAAGTCTGACAGGTGCCGAGACGTTTTGGTCCGTTGGACTCTTGTTCCTTGTGGTGAATGAAGTTCCCCTGGTCCGCACGGGTTCATACACCATGTAAATATTATCCCCTTTTTTTTCTTTTATTAATTATTTTTTCCTTCTTCCTCTTCTTTTCTCTGTGCATATAAGTACTATTCTTTACTTGTCTCCTTCTTTTGGTTTATTTTTGGTTTAATTTTTGCTTTTTGTGTCTCGGAAGGCTTTAAGCCGTGGGCCAACACCTTTTTTGTGTGTGTGTACGTGTATTACATTTTTGACTTATTTGACTTACTTGGTTATTTCGATTTTGTTTCATTAAATTACTTAAGTCACAGGGTTTTCCCTTGTCCTTTCTTGGTTGAGGTGTATATATATATATATATATATATATATATATATATATATATATATATATATATATATATATATATATATAGATGTGAGTCAAGAGGATGTGGAAGCCCATTGACTTTCAGAGACAAATGGATGGAACTGTGGTGGCAGAGAGCAGCACTTCTGTCCATGCTGGCCCTCTACACATACCTTGCATGTTTAATTCAGAGCACTGAATGGTTTTTCAAGCTGTTTTTAACTCGAGAAGTTTAGGTCATATTGCAAGTTTTTACCATGTACCACTTTGTTTGTCTGTCAGCCGCTGTTCGAACGCCATTTGTCCATTATCCGTCAAAACAAGGTCCTTGCATTTTGGTAGGAACGAGTGGGTAGCACTCATAATAACGAAGTCAGCTCTCAGTCAGCCATTTCGGGCATAAACCTCTCTCCCTCCCCCCTTGTGAACACACACACACGCACGCACGCACGCACGCACACATACGCACACACGCACACACACACACACACGCACACACACACACACACGCACAACACACACACACGCACACACACACGCACACACGCACGCACACACGCACACACACACGCACACACACACACGCACACACACACACACACGCACACACACACGCACACACGCACACACACACACACACGCACACACACACACGCACAGCACACACACACACACACACACGCACACACACACACACACACGCACGCACGCACGCACACATACACACACACGCACACACGCACGCACACATACGCACACGCACGCACACGCACGCACATGCACGCACACACAAGCACCCAGACGTTGTCCACCTCATTCTGCCTTCAGAAAAAAACATTTGCCTTAATTCATCTGTCATATTTACAAGTTTGAAGGGTTGGGAAGTTCCTGTAAATTTTTTTTTGTCTTTCTTCTTTGGCCCGTCGTAGACGTTTGAACCAAAGCTATCGACACAAGGTAGCAGCCAGTATAACATCCCACAGTGTCACGATATTTCAATATTTCATATTTACAAGTAATTAAAACATAAAGCGATTTACAAATTCGTTTGGAGGCATTTTCATTGAGCAAATTTGGTGATTTATAGTCGTCTTTAATTTCCCATCTGTTAAAATCTAGGTATCTCGATGTGTGTAACATATTGGATATCTAGCAAAGTCTATCTGTCATACACAGCACCGCTTAGGATTATCTTAGCTCCGTTTGCTTCCACCTGCAGCTCGAGCTCACTCATCTCACAGGCTGGAGTGGTTACTTGCGTTTATCACGTGTCTCGAAAACACATTACCGTGCATCGGCAGTTCTGTGCACATCGCCCATGACCATGATCTTGAGCGTTGCTGTGGGGAAGGGGGGATGTCCTTTACCTGTACATTCTTGCATTGGCTTGACTTTCTTTGTTTACGCTCTTGAGGCACGCTCTCCTTCAAAGCGGATCCACTCAACCCGTCCATGTGTGGCACCTCTTTACCCTCCGTCGATTCTACAGGCCTTTTAGCAACCCACTTTAGCTGGCAAACTACCACTGTAGGTGGATTTGGAACAGCTGTCACAAAGGCAGGGGATGGCCAGCCCATCTTCCCCTATCTTGTCCCCCATCACCGAGGTAATGGGTCAGCAATCATCTCTTGTCCCAGTATCAGCGCCGTCCAGATCAAAGGAGCCACAGCAATCAAACTGCGACAGGTGTCCCCATCAAAACTGAGACAGGTGTCCCCATCAAAACCGCGCCTCCACTCAGAATGAGAGGATGCAGGAGGAAGGATGGGAGGTGGCCCAGTGCGTGGATTGATTTGGAGCTGACGTCACAGGGAGGTGGGGTGGGGAGGGGTAGGTTGGATGATGAAGGAAGGGGGTGGGGACGGGGAGGGAAGGGGGAGAATCTGAAGGTCGGCATGACCATAAAAGACCACAGTGTCATTGGCAAATAACCACACAAGGTCGTCATATTTGGTCACGCGTCTCTAAGTCTAATGCCCTTTCCAGAATGAATGGAAGGATAAGGGGTCGGATGGGAAGGAGTGGGGTGCAGTAGGCGGGGAGGGAAAGGTAGGTTGATGGTAGTTAGTTAACGTAAAGTCAGTGGTACAGCTGGAAAGGGAATTTATCAGAGGATGAAAAGGAATGGATTTGACAGGTTTCCAGATGAAAGGCTGTGTGCTTGCGCGCGCGCTCGGGGCAGGATGTGTGTGTGTGTGTGTGTGTGTGTGTGTACGTGTGCGCGTGTGTGTGTGTGCGTGTGTGTGTGTGTGCGCGTGTGTGTGTGCGTGTGTGCGTGCGTGTGTGTGTGCATGAGTGCGTGTGTGTGTGTGTGCGCGAGCGAGCGTGCGTGCGTGTGAGCAAGCATGCGTGCGTGCGTGTGATCAGGCATGCGTGCGTGCGTGCGTGCGTGTGTGCGTGCGAGCGAGAGTGCGTGCGTGCGTGTGTGCGTGTTACGTGTACGTTGTAGGATGAGTGTCTGGAGTCGGGGAGCTGCGTACAGCCAACACACGCCACTGCGAATCGCTGCCGTTCAGGCGCACCTTTCTCTGGTCGCTGGAGGGGGGCCTTGTCACCAGATTATCCGATGGGCTTTTGACGTGGATGGCGCATTCATAGCCACGATGCAGGGTATCCCTTACAGGCGGGGTTGGGGACTGACGTTGTGTTTTCGTTAAGGGTGGGGCTGTGGGGAGAACAGGTGCGTATGATAGATGGACCGCCATTACTGAAGACGGCCCTCGCCTTCGCAAAGTCTTCCCGTCACGTCTCTCAGGGTGAAATGTGTGATCTGACTCGAAGGTTGAAATATTTTCTGGTGATATGGGTCGTTGTTTCCTTTGTGTCCTCATGACTGTTCGTGACTTGGTACTTGCCTGCCTCGTCCGGAATGGCAATGGAGTTGGTTGTGATGATGATGAGTCATCTTCCTTTTCCTGTCTTCCTCAGTTCTTGTCGTCATGTTGCCTGGTGTAGTGACGGCCCTGTCTCAGACATGGCAACAGCAGCTCTGCATACATTTTCATTGTAAACCCATTTTTTGAAACCGTGATTTTTATAACTTTCATTCCACATCTACGCAGATTTTGACCTTTTGAAGCGTTGTATAGAATCTAAGTGTATCTACATGTATATCAAATAATAGCACTTCGCCTGTCGCGGGCGGAAACCGCAAACGAGTTGTGGCCATCATGGTTGGTATGGCCAATCACAGTTCACATGCGTGTGACCTTTTCAAGTTTAACAAGTGGAAGAGAAGACAGCCTGACGGTGTTGTGGGTGGATGGGAAGGGGTGTACGTAAATTACGGGTCATTCTACACCTTTGTAGAAATGTGTTGAACTTAGTCATCTTTAAACTTGATGGAATTCGCCTCGAGTCTATAGCACGTGAATCAATCCTATGGTCCTTGGTGGGTGGTTTTTACTGCCTATGCTTCATCGTCGTGCTGATACTTTTGCAGCTATTGCCTCCTTGTGCACTTTGTGACTGGACTGGCAGAATCTCTCTAGCGCTGTACATGACTTTGGCAAACATTGACAACGAAGGCAATAACTGCTTGCGAAGGAAACGAGTGTGTGTCTCGCCTAACGCTGTCCCAAGTCTCCTTATCCACCGGAGGGCGTTCTGACTCAGGGCCTGGCCTGCACACTTGAGGTGGCGGGGTCAAGGAGAGGGACACAGTGAGATTTGCTTTTCTCTCCAGCAGACGACTCCTTATCGAAATCCCTGTCATTGAGCCAGACATCGCCCTCCTCGACTCCCATTCACCCAAGATCTCCTCTGACACACCTTTTCCACTCCACTTTGCCCTCCCCTCTCCTCGTCTTCCCCTCTTCTCCCTTCCTACTTGTTTTCTCTCATTTGTCCTGCCGCACTGTCCTGCTTTCAGCATGCACACCTCCTTGTAAATTCACCCCGCCACTTTTCTCCCTTTTTTCCCTATTCAGTCACCCACTCATATCTTGTTGGTACCCTATCAGCCCACTCTACACCTTTCCCCACAACCCGCTCTTTCCGTGAAGGATTTGTTCTGTCATAGTAATATCAACCTTGAGATCACGCAGGTCGTTGCCCTGAGTTTGAGCTACCTTCAGCAAAAGCCTTCATTTCAACTCATCCACACGCAGGTGCGCGCGCGCGCGCGCGCGCACACACACACACACACACACACACACACATACACACACACACACACACACACACACACACACACACACACACAGACACACACACACACACACACACACACACACACACACACACACACACACACACACACACACACACACACACACACACACACACACAGACACACACACATACACACACACACACACACAAACACACAAACACACACATACACACACACAGACACACACACACACACACACACACACACACACACACACACACACACACACACACACAGACACACACACACACACAGACACTCACACACACACACACACACACACACACAAACACACAAACACACACACACACACACACACAAACACACAAACACACACATACACACACACAGACACACACACACACACACACACACACTCACAGAGGCACACACAGACACACACCACCACCCCACACACCACATCACCAGCCTATACCTCTTTCCTGTCGTGTCCTAGCCTGCCCCACCGCTCTTTCACCACTGACGCTTCTTGTCTCCCACTCGGTGTGAGAGATCTTGAACAAGGAAGAGTGGAGTGACCACTCAACTTCTTGATGGAGTTTAAAATGGGAGTGTACTGGATGTTGAGATTGTGCTGGAGAGCATGATACGGGTTGACGAAGTATTTGACCGAGTGTTTGATGACGGAAGCTCAGACTTTGTGAAAGATCTGCGAGAAATCGATTCTTCAGAAGTACATTTATGACGCAGTTATACCGCTGTCGCGTGGGCGTGAGGGTTTTCCGTGTCTTAGATAAATACTCTAGTGGCGTGTGCAGTTTTTCATCGGCGTTCTGCTACATGGGAAGTTTAGTGTTGGTATTGTTGTGGTTTTTTTCAATACAGTTATGGGAAGTTGATAAATGACAGTATACCTGAAATCACAGTTGAAGAAGAAAAGCACAAGCCTGTCTTTTCTTGTTAGCTGGAGGTCTTTCACTGACGAAATTTGTTATTGCTG
>JAWQFJ010035491.1:7500-12500 GCA_034096865.1 Theodoxus fluviatilis | reverse complement strand
ATTTACGCGGCCGGATCTTAGCATAACTCCCCGGGCGTGCCAAGTCAGTCAGGCGGAGTGGCGGTAGCCGTCTCTTTTTAGAGTTGAATTTTCAGAAAATCCCTCGCAGATAACTCTGCGATGACTTCCGTCACTGTTTTCCACGGGTTACTATTTTCCACGCTACACAGCACAATGAAGACACGGAAAAAGCATGCCGAGAGAGGAGAGAGAAAGAGGGAGGGCTTGGTGCGGAGAGAGGGCAGACGAATTGGAGACGCCACATTCCACTGTAGGTGTATTTTCCGCTCGTCAGACTGAATTGTCATTTCTTTCCTCACGTGTCCTGGCAACCCTGGCTGAACCATTGTTGGACCTTGTTCAAGGAAAAATGGGATTAATTCAGAGTCCCAACCACGCGTGGTGCACGTGACATGGGCAAGAAAGTTTACGGGGTCATTTCCGGTGACGCTGTCATAGGCGGCCCCCTGTAACGACCCATAGTATGAACCGACCCCAAGTATGAACCGGAAATCATCGCAGAGTTATCTGCCCGGCTCTCTCTTTATGCGATTTACCGCTCCTGCACCTGTTCTTCGCATGGAATATATCCCGACAAACGACGCATTAGTTGCTTTACGAGTTTTTGTGTTTTGGGTGCATTTGTGTCGTTTAACACATAATGTAGCGTTCAAAAAAGTTTTCCCCCGTGAAAAGCCGTCTCCCCTGCCGGAAATGATGTGGGAGTCACCTCCCTGTAGTCTATTTGTAGTCTGGTTTTATAAAACGCGACCGTTGACTGACTTGGCACGCCCGGGGAGTTATGCTAAGATCCGGCCGCGTCAATATATCTGCGTTTTGTGACAAACGTCTTGCTCGGCGGTACTGTACTCCAAGCACCTTAACGGTGCGCGTGATTCGGGTGTAATCTTAAGCTAAACGACGTTCCGAATGTTTCCGACTTCGACCATTTCAGCAGCGCCAATAAACGTCGTTTAGCTTAAGATTACACCCGAATCACGCGCACCGTTAAGGTGCATGGAGTACAGTACCGCCGAGCAAGACGTTTGTCACAAAACGCAGATATATTGACGCGGCCGGATCTTAGCATAACTCCCCGGGTGTGCCAAGTCAGTCAGGCGGAGTGGCGGGTGCCGTCTCTTTTTAGAGTCGAATTATTAAGAGTACCGGGCAGATAACTCTGCGACGATTTCCGGTTCATACTTAGGGTCGGTTCATACTTTGGGTCGTTACAGGTCCCAAGAGGTACGAGCGACGGGTTTCCCAGGACGATGATACGCTAGATGAAACGTGTTTCCGTTTGGTTGTTTTTTTTAAACGTGATTGCTGTAATCATACAGGGATCAGCATCAACATTGGAACGAAAAAGCAGGCAGTGTCTGGTTTGGAAACTTATTTATTTGAAGAACTGACCGACTTGACGTTGTATATGATTACAGCGATCACACACACACACACACACACACACACACACACACACACACACACACACACACACACACACACACACACACACACACACACACACACACACACACACACACACACACACACACACACACACACACACACACACACACACACACACCTTTCCGATTCTCGTTGACTAGTGTATCATAGTCCTGGGAAACTCGTCTCAGTTGTCATGAGAAAGGAGCGGGATGTAATAGCGCCGCAATTTAATATCAACGGCCGGGTCACAGTTAGGAGGGTACCACGCCTCCCGGTTGCAAACCCTACACCACTGGCTCACTGGCGCAAGGTGTTTCGTCGGTGCTCTGCTGCTGGGGCTAATAGTGGTTGAAGTTGTGAAGACAGGGGTATCAGTCTGACTCAAATCGCTATCTGCAACGGTAGAGGTAGCGGCTTTTTTCTATCGGCATCGCCCATGCCTGGATTTGAAACCGCCTAACAGTTGTTTTTAACTGTGCTTGCCTTCCCTGTCTTGTCCGTTACGTAGTGGTCATCACACGTGTGGATTACTATGTTCGCAGTTTTAAATCAGCTTGTCTCACCAAGCTAGGACCTTTCCTTCGTAGCAGTCCTTCTGCTTGTCATGGCAGGCAGCCTGATATGAGATGAAAGAAAGTCAAAACTTGACTGGGACAGAGTAAAGCGTCTTTATTTGTTCTGATTAATTCCAACTCATGGTCACGGATATCTCGGGGCCTCTTCAACTTTGGCAGCACATAGTGAGTGACTGAAGTTTTACGGTCTATTATTCACCTTTGTAGGCTATGTAAGTTATTGATCACGAAAAAGCATGAAAGCTTTTTTGATAGTGCAAATCAAATCACGGTTTCCCTAGTTTTTCGCCCTTTACGAGTCACGTATGGTGCATCAATTATTACCTTCAACTTACAGAGATTTAGGCAGACTGACTGACTGACTGTTCAGGCCGCCGGCCCATCGGAAGTATATATATAATACATGACTTGCTTCCATGTCAGGAATTCATCACACTCTAGCTACAGTATACAGTAAGAAGGTAGGGTATGCAACTGGATGTTCATAATCGCATGCATTACTGTACAGCTTATGCTTATGTAGCAATCACATGGCACATAATATTCATATACAGTCAGACGGCACTGATTTAGTGGATTTGTTCTGGACAAGTCAGATGTTGGTCTCATAGTCGGAAGGCATAATATTGTCTTCCTAAAACCACGTTAGGGTAGCATCAGTGGCATTAGGGTTAGGCAGAGAGAGAGAGAGAGAGAGAGAGAGAGAGAGAGAGAGAGAGAGAGAGAGAGAGAGAGAGAGAGAGAGAGAGAGAGAGAGAGAGAGGGGGGGGGATACGACTGGGTGTGGAAGAGGGCAGGCAGAATGAAGATGCCACATTACAGTTGAGGTGGGTTTTCCCGCCAGCCCAATTGCATCTTTTTATCTTGTCTCTCCTCCTGTGTCCTGACATCCCTGGTTGATCCTCCTTCACAGACAAAAAGTGTCTCGGTTTATGTTGCCGAAAGGAACTTTTGCTTCTTAGTGGTAGTGAGATTGTTGGAATGAAGACATGTACATTTTATTTAATGTGTGTTCATGGTTCCATTTCTTTTCCTTCTGTTGCCCGTCTAACAGCCACGACTCCTTCATCAAAAGTACAGACACAACACTAACGTATCTGCTACTTTTTGAATGATGCCTTAAGTATTTCTTGGAGTCTCAGTGAAAATTTAAAGCAGTCAAACAAGGACTCTCAATGTGTGTTTGTGTGTGTGTGGTGTGTGTGTGTGTGTGTGTGTGTGTGTGTGTGTTAGTGTGTGTGGTGTGTGTGTTAGTGTGTTTGTATGTATGTGTGTGTTTTTTAGTGTGTGTGTATGTGTGTATGTGTGTGTATTTTGTAGTGTGTGTGTGTGTGTGTGTGTGTGTGCGTGTGCGTGTGTGTGCGCGTGTGTGTGAAATTCGGTGTCTTCAGCTGGCGCTTCAAATGTCACATTCTTCCGAAGTAATTTTTGTGTCGGACTGAAAATATTCAGTACTGTCTGTGGCGTCAGATCTGCCCATTTTGTGTAAGCCTTAACGACATCTTTGATACTGTACAAACGTCGATGTCATGTTCTTACGAAATCGCACCTGTATAACCCTGAACGGTTGGTGACGTGTAAACCGGAAGTACGTCACAGTGCACTCAGGGTCGTAGGCAGGGCCTTACTGGGTTATCAGGGACAAAGGAAGACAGCCAGTAAGAGAGAGCGGGGCTTGTCTTGGATGAAGTGGATGTCTGAAATTTCTACTGAATTATTAACCCTAATCATCAAAGGCCCATTTTCTCTTCAGCTTGAAACTCTTAATAGGAAAGGGCTTTTTGCGTAGCAGCAGAAGCTGCGACGCATGTTGCTATGGCGACATCAGCAGGTTAGGGTGCGCTTATAACACAGAGACGGCCTACTTGAAGGAGATTGCGGCGTTTCGACCCGAACTCTTCATTGATACTGGTTAGTTCTGTACTCGTGAGCTTAAGGAGAGATCTTTAAAATATTTGTTAAAAGAAAAGTAACAATTGTTTATGTGGTTAGAGATGACTTTCACCATTTATAGGTCTTTTATGTATGGTTGTGTGTATGTGTGTATGTGTGTCTATCGCGGCGAGCGCGCGTGTGTGTATGTGTGTGTACGTGCGCGCGCGCGCGTGTGTGTGTACGTGCGTGTGTGTGAGTGTGTGTGTGTGTGTGTGTGAGAGAGAGAGAGAGAGAGAGACAGAGAGAGAGAGAGAGAGAGAAAGACAGAGAGAGAGAGAGAGAGAGAGAGAGAGAGAGGGGGGGGGGGGAGGTGGAGTGAGGAAAGTTGTGATGTTTATGGATGTGAGCTACAGAAGGAATGGGTGGATGTGGATGGGATGCAGACTGCTTGTAGAAATGTCAGGGTTGAAGCTGACAAGGGGGCGGGGAGTGTGGGGCGAGACCGTGGAAAGGGAGGTTTTGTGTCAAGGGGGGGTTTTGTGTCAAGGGGGTTGGGGATGGAGGTGAGAGGGTGCCAGAGATCCCAGGCAGCAGCAGACGGGACCAGTTTTCAGGTGTTCAGTCCGAGACTTTCGCTTTTTCTAGAGCATGGTAAAATGTCAGCGCCAGCCGTTTTGAATAAGTGAGTGAGTGTGTGTGTGTGTTTGTGTGTGTGTGTGTGTGTGTGTTTGCGTGTGCGTCTTTGTGTGTGTGTGTGTGTGTGTGTGTGCGTCTGTGTGTGTGTGTGTGTGTGCGTCTGTGTGTGTGTGTGTGTTTGTGTGTGTGTGCACGCGCGCGCACGCACACATGCACGTGCACGTGCACCCATACACGCTCACGTGCAAGAGGGAATAAGGGAGGGAGAGAGAGAGAGAGAGAGAGAGAGAGAGAGAGAACAAGAGAGAGAGAGAGAGAGAGAGAGAGAGAGAGAGAGAGAGAGGCAGGCAGGCAGGCAGGCAGGCCGACAGACAGGCAGGCAGGTAGACAGACAGGCAGGCAGGCAGGCAGGCAGGCAGGCCGACAGACAGGCAGGCAGGTAGACAGACAGGCAGGCAGGTA
>JAWQFJ010035490.1:40000-41122 GCA_034096865.1 Theodoxus fluviatilis | reverse complement strand
AGACGGTTCCGAAATATCCTGGTGGTTCCGAAATATCCTTTCA
Source organism: Theodoxus fluviatilis (assembly GCA_034096865.1). Classification (NCBI taxonomy): domain Eukaryota; kingdom Metazoa; phylum Mollusca; class Gastropoda; order Cycloneritida; family Neritidae; genus Theodoxus; species Theodoxus fluviatilis. The sequence continues at coordinate 41,079 of JAWQFJ010035490.1, read as the reverse complement.
CCAGGGCCAGGATAAATCGGAATGGTTCCGATTTGTCCGGTTCCGAAATATCCAGTGACACCGGCCAACTCCGGCGCTCAAGTGCAAGATGGCGCCCCTACCACGGCACGTCTGCACCCAGTGCAGGCTCTGGCGGAGCAGAGGCTGGTGCATAGTGCAGACAGCACACAGGTGCATAGTGCAAATACAGGTGCATAGTGCAGACAGGTGCATAGTGCAGACACAGGTGCACAGTGCAGACACAGGTGCATAGTGCAGACAGGTGCATAGTGCAGACACAGGTGCATAGTGCAGACACAGGTGCATAGTACAGACACAGGTGCACAGTGTAGAGACAAGTGCATAGTGCATACACAGGTGCACAGTGCAAATACCGGTGCATAGTGCAGGCACAGGTGCACAGTGCAGACACAGGTGCATAGTGCAGACAGGTGCATAGTACAGACACAGGTGCATAGTGCATACACAGGTGCATAGTGCAGACACAGGTGCACAGTGCAAATACCGGTGCATAGTGCAGACACAGGTGCACAGTGCAGACACAGGTGCATAGTGCAGACACAGGTGCATAGTGCAGACACAGGTGCATAGTGCAGACACAGGTGCACAGTGCAGACACAGGTGCATAGTGCAGACACAGGTGCATAGTGCAGACACAGGTGCACAGTGCAGACACAGGTGCATAGTGCAGACACAGGTGCATAGTGCAGACACAGGTGCACAGTGCAGACACAGGTGCATAGTGCAGACACAGGTGCACAGTGCAGACACAGGTGCATAGTGCAGACACAGGTGCATAGTGCAGACACAGGTGTACAGTGCAGACACAGGTGCATAGTGCAGACACAGGTGCATAGTGCAGACATAGGTGCACAGTGCAGACACAGGTGCATAGTGCAGACACAGGTGCATAGTGCAGACAGGTGCATAGTACAGACACAGGTGCATAGTGCATACACAGGTGCATAGTGCAGACACAGGTGCACAGTGCAAATACCGGTGCATAGTGCAGACACAGGTGCATAGTGCAGACACAGGTGCATAGTGCAGACACAGGTGCATAGTGCAGACACAGGTGC
>JAWQFJ010035490.1:0-35000 GCA_034096865.1 Theodoxus fluviatilis | reverse complement strand
TTGTCACTCGACCTTTACCCCCAATGTTACAGCCATCCTGGATCGCAGACGTTGCAAACCGGGAGGAAAACAAACTGAGCCGCTCGCACGCTGAACCTGAGGGCTGAGGTCGTCTGCTTCGCCCTCTCCCTCTTCCAATCAAAGCAGCGACATTTGGTGGAAAAACTCACCGGAAGATTTCGTTTTCCTTACGTTGATTCGTCGGCACGAGGCTCTGCCGTGCTTTGCCGTGTGTTCGTCCGTGGGTTGACAGGGATTCTGCCTGTCAGCGAGTGTTGTGGCAAGAGTGTAACGGCGCTGGTTGGACTGGCAACGAGGCGGGGACTTGTGTGACCCTGACATTGACTTTTGTCCTACTGACGTCACAACTAAAATTAGCACTGGCATCCGGCTGTTTGGCCCACAGCGACAGCGGCGCGCTGGTCGTGCTGGAAAGTTTTTTCTTCTGCAGGGGGCTTTGTCAAAACCCACACGCTTTCTCTCCCCATCGCCATACACCTCCACCCCACCCCATGCACTCACACCGTACCCCGAGTGCAAATATCGACCTCTATCACGCTAGTTTTTACCAGCGTCAGTGTAAGTAGTATCATGTCAATTCGGCAACGGCAACGAAGCGCGCATGGTACGTAGTAGTAGTACATATACCAGTAATCTCTGGAGTCCCAAGCAGCTAGAGTGCCATGCAAGTTGTTCACACACACACGCGCGCTCACATTCTCTCTCTCTCTCTCTCTCTCTCTCTCTCTCTCTCTCTCTCTCTCTCTCTCTCTCTCTCTCTCTCCTTGACGTCTTTTAAAGCATCCATACGTGATTATCTATTCAGATGATCTCACTTCTGTCGCCTGTACATATGACACGTATTGCTTGATCTTAAAGACTCACTGAGCTGACAGCTGTCAAAGACATATACTAAAATCTTTGTCATTGTTGATCATATTCTTCATATATCTTACCAACTGTTGTACATGGATTAGCTACTGTGTATTTTGTGTCTTAATTATCAATGTTTTCATTTCTTTATGAGCAAGGACAATTTGTAAGAAAGGCAGAAATGCCTAAAATTTCATCCTTGATAAATAAAGAATCAATCAATCAATCTCTCTCTCTCTCTCTCTCTCTCTCTCTCTCTCTCTCTCTCTCTCTCTCTCTCTCTCTCTCTCTCTCTCTCTCCCTTTCCCCAGTTCCCCCCCCTCTCTCTCTCTCTCTCTCTCTCTCTCTCTCTCTCTCTCTCTCTCTCTCTCTCTCTCTCTCTCTCTCTTACCACATTTGAATATTTTGCCTCAAGGGCTGACTGTAAGAAAGCTACTACTGCCTAATTTACTACCCTTGTAAAATAAAGTTCGTTCGTTCGTTCTCTCTCTCTCTCTCTCTCTCTCTCTCTCTCTCTCTCTCTCTCTCTCTCTCTCTCTCTCTCTCTCTCTCTCTCTCTCTCCCTCGATCTCTCACGCACACACACACACGCACGTACACACACACACACACACACACACACACTCGTATATATATATATATATACAAACCACGCACACACACAATCCCACCACCACCAACACCACACACAAGAGAGAGAGAGAGAGAGAGAGAGAGAGAGAGAGAGAGAGAGAGAGAGAGAGAGAGAGAGAGAGAGAGAGAGAGAGAGAGAGAGAGAGAGAGAGAGAGAGAGATGGCCGGGGTGCGCAGACAGATGCAGACAGACAGACAGACAGACAGACAGACAGACAGACAGACAGACAGACAGACAGACAGACAGACAGACAGACAGACAGACAGACAGACAGAAGGACAGACAGACAGGCAGACAGAGAGAATATACACGACACAGTAACACAGGGTACAACACCGGCCAAATGGAGCGAAACGCACAATATATGTCACAGTAGAAATGGCGATTTAGTAGGATTTGCAATCCTACTAGGAAGAATGGAAATTTCCATTCCTACTAGTAAGAATGGCAATTGCCATTCCTACTGGCGTTTTATCAGTAGAAATTGAAATTGCCATTTGTACTAGTAGGAATGGAAACTTGCCATTCTTACTAACCCAGTTGAAACACAAATTCAGTAGAAATTGAAATTCTCCATTCTGTCTCGTGCTAACTCGAATTAACAGTTATGAGGTAACATTAGATGATCTGTGTCGTGTCATTATGAATTGTGTGCAATGAACTGTTTGTTATGGTTGATTTAGGAGAGATAAAAAGTAGACATATTTTTAAAAAGTATACTCATTTGACATATTTGATTGTCTTGCGGCTTTGTTCTTGTCTTTGATTTAAAGCAGTCATTCAGATATAAAACAACACGCATTTTGTGTGTACACACAGCGTATCAACCAGATGACACTTTCTTTATTAATAAAGCTAAAGGTATCAGCATAAAGAAGATGAACTCAAAACAATAAGCAAATAATAAGCAGTCCCATCTCATCACAACATACTTCCACAATCATCACAGACAGGCATACTTCCACATTCACTGGCATACTTCTACAATCACTGGCACACTTCCACAACCATCACAGACACTGACCAAAAGTGCAAAACAGGTCAAACAGATGAGCTGCCCAGCTGAACTTGAAGAAGCAATCCCTGGCATGCATCACCCACTGGAAGTCGTTATCCGGCCTACTCCGGAAATCAATCAGATCTATCTGGACACGGAGCAGAAAGCACAATTTAATCATAGGCTTTCCCGATGGCAACAGCTTCGGCACCTGGCGTTGTGCACAACTTGTACACGTTTTCAAGAACACGTCGATTGCTCCATACTTCACACCGGCGTAGTTCTCCTTGACCTCGGTCCATGTTTTATCCCGTCCCCCGTGGCCCACACGAGCATGGCATCTGGCTATGGTGCTGAACAGCTCATCTTTTGTCACCAATGGGCACTTTGTCTTGACGCAAAACACAATGTCCTTGGAACCTACGCGCTGCAGCTTGAACTGCTTCTGACAGCTGAATTTGAAGTATGCTCCATCGCTGCACTTGCTTCCTTTTCACATAAAAAGGGCATTCTCAGTCTTGTTGTATCTTTCCTGGCTAAACACAAAATTGTCTCTTTTTTTTCGCTGCTGCAAGACTGATGATATGGTCTTCCAAAAGGCTGTAAACTTTCTGTCTATATCCTTCATCCTCCATGGTTGATGTGACTTTGTCCCTATCAAATTTCAGACTTAAGTGTTCTTGGCTCAATGTGTAGAGCTGTTTTTAATGTTTTAGGAGCAGTGTTCAAACATGCAGCCAGTATTCAGTGCAGTTATTATAAGAGTCAATCAGATTTGTGTTCACCAAGTAGAAATAACTGCTATAATGCCATAAAAAGTGTTTTTTGTTGATTTTTTTGTCTCATTAAAAGTGTTCATAAAAAAGTGTTCACATGACCACAGTCAATGCACAAATCCATGTTCTGGTTACAAACCGAACAGTTGTTCAATAAGTGAAACATGAGTACAAATCCAAACTTCGATTTCAATTTCTACTGAATTGCTGTTTCAACTGGGTTCAATTTCTACTGAATTGCTGTTTCAACTGGGTTCCTACTAGTACAAATGGCAATTTCAATTTCTACTGATAAAACGCCAGTAGGAATGGCAATTGCCATTCTTACTAGTAGGAATGGAAATTTCCATTCTTCCTAGTGGGATTGCAAATCCTACTAAATCGCCATTTCTACTGTGACATATACATAGCATCAGTCAAGTGAGCGCGCGGCCGGAAGTAGGCATGCAGTCCACGTTTCCTCGAGCTGTTCTGGGTCACAGCCAGGCAGGAAGTAGGCATGCAGTCCACGTTTCCTCGAGCTGTTCTGGGTCACAGCCAGGCAGGAAGTAGGCATGCAGTCCACGTTTCCTCGAGCTGTTCTGGGTCACAGCCAGGCAGGAAGTAGGCATGCAGTCCACGTTTCCTCGAGCTGTTCTGGGTCACAGCCAGGCAGGAAGTAGGCATGCAGTCCACGTTTCCTCGAGCTGTTCTGGGTCACAGCCAGGCAGGAAGTAGGCATGCAGTCCACGTTTCCTCGAGCTGTTCTGGGTCACAGCCAGGCAGGAAGTAGGCATGCAGTCCACGTTTCCTCGAGCTGTTCTGGGTCACAGTCAGGCAGGAAGTAGGCATGCAGTCCACGTTTCCTCGAGCTGTTCTGGGTCACAGTCAGGCAGGAAGTAGGCATGCAGTCCACGTTTCCTCGAGCTGTTCTGGGTCACAGCCAGGCAGGAAGTAGGCATGCAGTCCACGTTTCCTCGAGCTGTTCTGGGTCACAGCCAGGCAGGAAGTAGGCATGCAGTCCACGTTTCCTCGAGCTGTTCTGGGTCACAGCCAGGCAGGAAGTAGGCATGCAGTCCACGTTTCCTCGAGCTGTTCTGGGTCACAGCCAGGCAGGAAGTAGGCATGCAGTCCACGTTTCCTCGAGCTGTCCTGGGTCACAGCCAGGCAGGAAGTAGGCATGCAGTCCACGTTTCCTCGAGCTGTCCTGGGTCACAGCCAGGCAGGAAGTAGGCATGCAGTCCACGTTTCCTCGAGCTGTCCTGGGTCACAGCCAGGCAGGAAGTAGGCATGCAGTCCACGTTTCCTCGAGCTGTTCTGGGTCACAGCCAGGCAGGAAGTAGGCATGCAGTCCACGTTTCCTCGAGCTGTTCTGGGTCACAGCCAGGCAGGAAGGGAGAGCACTACGTGCGTTTCTCCTCGTTCTTTAGCTCTTCCACCACTTGTCACTGAGACGTACTTGCGTTTCTCCTCGTTCTTTAGCTCTTCCACCACTTGTCACTGAGACGTACTTGCGTTTCTCCTCGTTCTTTAGCTCTTCCACCACTTGTCACTGAGACGTACTTGCGTTTCTCCTCGTTCTTTAGCTCTTCCACCACTTGTCACTGAGACGTACTTGCGTTTCTCCTCGTTCTTTAGCTCTTCCACCACTTGTCACTGAGACGTACTTGCGTTTCTCCTCGTTCTTTAGCTCTTCCACCACTTGTCACTGAGACGTACTTGCGTTTCTCCTCGTTTTTTAGCTCTTCCACCACTTGTCACTGAGACGTACTTGCGTTTCTCCTCGTTCTTTAGCTCTTCCACCACTTGTCACTGAGACGTACTTGCGTTTCTCCTCGTTCTTTAGCTCTTCCACCACTTGTCACTGAGACGTACTTGCGTTTCTCCTCGTTCTTTAGCTCTTCCACCACTTGTCACTGAGACGTACTTGCGTTTCTCCTCGTTCTTTAGCTCTTCCACCACTTGTCACTGAGACGTACTTGCGTTTCTCCTCGTTCTTTAGCTCTTCCACCACTTGTCACTGAGACGTACTTGCGTTTCTCCTCGTTCTTTAGCTCTTCCACCACTTGTCACTGAGACGTACTTGCGCTCCTTTGACTACAGTCACCTTCTTATCTTTCGCGTCCTCACAGTCAGCAGAACGCTAATACTGCATCTATATTATATAAATCCCAAACGGTTTCACATCTGTGTATCTGTGTATCCATCCAGTCTATGCGTTCGGCCGCCCGTGCACGGATCTCCGCGAAATTTGACATGTTCCTCCCTCGTGACTTGATGGGGGTAGTCGTCGCGTTTTGGAAGGCGTATCTCCGACCGTTCCGGAGATATTCACTCTGGAACTTTTTAGTCATTGGACTGTTGAGGGCAAAGGGAGCCAACTCGGCTCCAACGTGTGCTTCGTGATGCACGAGGTTTTACGGGTCCGAGCTCGCTCATCTCATCACGCGTTGATGTTTGGTGAATGTGAGGGGGTGGTGAGACCGGGGGAGGGGTGATGCCGGGGGTGTGTGTGTGATGCCGGGGGGGGGGGATGAGACCGGGGGAGGGGGGTGTGAGGCCGGGAAGTGGGGTGATGCCGGGGGGGAGTGATGCCGGAGGGGGGGGGGGAGGGACCGGGAGGGTGAGGCGGGGGGAGGGTGAGGCCCGGGGGGGATTGGGGGGGGGGGGGAAGTATCTATGGTACGGTTATTTAGGGGGAGAGGGAAACGGAAAAGGTGGAGACGGGAAAAGGTGGAGACGAGTAAACCATCTAGTAATTATATAATGACAACATCGTCTTGCAGCCATTCCAGCCTTTGTTTCCTCTCATCACGCCAGGTGTAAGTCGGGCGGCTCAAGCGGTGCTTCAATTTGATGTAATTAATCACAGCTTATCAGGAAAGTCGCTGCACGTAGCTCGGTGTTTGTTTCAATCATAAATGGCCAACAATAATTGTATTAAATTAATGTAGCGCACCGGTATGCTCAATATTATCACAGCGTGCAGCGAAAAGTAATTACATGAATCTCTTATAATAAGGAGGAGGAGGAGGAGGAGGAGGAGGAGGAGGAGGAGGAGGAGGAGGAGGAGGAGGAGGAGGAGGAGGAGGAGGAGGAGGAGGAGGAGGAGGAGGAGGGAGGAGGAGGAGGAGGAGGAGGAGGAGGAGGAGGAGGAGGAGGAGGAGGAGGAGGAGGAGGAGGAGGAGGAGGAGGAGGAGGAGGAGGACGAGGAGGAGGAGGGGGGGAGGAGATATTATCGAAATGGGTTCATGATTACATGAAAAGCATACATTATTATCAAGGTAACACCGGTGTCACAGCTTTCTGAGATTCTGATAAACTCGTTGGGGTCCGACTAAACACTAGCTTGAGACTAAATTGGTTTGAAATGAATGAAAAGAAGTAGAGTACACAACAGTCTCTTGTGATCTTTTTCTTCTTCTTCAATTGACGAAAGGCATTCTGTTGTACGAATTGATGGCTTGAATGGATGAAAAAGTAAATGACGAAACCCATGAGAATGTGTGTTTGTGTACGTTTTGCCATGCTTGCGGGTAAGAAAAATTAATTGTTATTACTTTAAATATTAAATCGGTCGATCGCGTGTTTAAAACTTCGTCAAGATGACTGCACGGCGACAATCATGCTCTCTGTATTTTACATTCTCAGCTGTATCAGTTGCTACTTGTGACGAAGTTCCAACATCGTCATTTTCTTCTTCTTCTTCCTCCTCCTCCTCCTCCTCCTCCTCCTCCTCCTCCTCCTCCTCCTCCTCCTCCTCCTCCTCCTCCTCCTCCTCCTCCTCCTCCTCCTCCTCCTCCTCCTCCTCTTCTTCTTCTTCTTCTTCTTCTTCTTCTGTCGTCTCCCCCTGCTCCTCCTCCTCCTGCTTCTTCTTCTCCTGCTCCTTCTTCTCCTCTTCCTTATTCTCCTCCTCCTCCTTCTCCTCCTCCTCCTCCTCTTCTTCTTCTTCTTCTTCTTCTTCTTCTTCTTCTTCTTCTTCTTCTTCCTCTTCTTCCTCTCTTCCTTCTTCCTCTTCCTCCTCCTCCTCCTCTTTCTTCTTCTTCTTCTTCTTCTTCTTCTTCTTCTTCTTCTTCTTCTTCTTCTTCTTCTTCTTCTTCTTCTTCTTCTTCTTCTTCTTCTTCCGTGAGTGAACCCGTTGCCCGAGACCTGAAATATTGATCTTTCTGAACGAATGAAGTGAAGAAACGTGCGAAAGAACTCAACATAAATAAACCATTCTGTCGCTTCCCTTAAATTTTCTTTCAAATACAATATGGCCGGAAAACACGAATTATTATTACTGGGATGCAGATGCGAAGGACAAAGTAGCCATTCCAGAAAGCATCACAACTACATATGCTGCAAATAGACTTTGTATTAGAAGTTGGCCTAAATTTTATAATTATCATAAATAAATAATAATTCGGTCGTCTCTTGGACAAAGGCTACATTGTTGGAAATCGAATATTGCTCCCTGACTGGGAAGATATTTTTTGGTTGAGTCTGCTCCGGACTCGATTTTTTTTTATCACGGAGAAAGAAAAACCCCACAGTTCAAATGATCGAGCACATCATAACACTAGAGCGCTCTGAGAGCACAAACGTCCACCAAGAAAACCAAAAATACTCTTCCATGGCCTGTATAATTAATTAAGTCAGGATTTTCTGCTAGCCAGGCCTGGCGCTACGAAGTTTCGCTCCTTTTGATGACTGAAACTCGTGAAACTGTAAGCAATTTCTGAGTGCCGAATGCATACGACGACGTCATCAATAATTTGACGCCATCAACTTCGTGATTTTGCGATAAAAATTATCTTTTTGATCATAGTTCTAAAACGAGAAAACAAATGACCTCCTAAATTTAACGTATCGTTCCTTGGGTAAAACTTTGACCTTCCATTAAATTTAATCAGGATCCGTTTTTAACTTTTTGAGTTATTTTGTTAACTAATTAACGAACAGAGGGTAAAACATAATAGCCTCCTTCGAGTCCTTGGAGGAGGTACTATGATTGTCTGGCAGTTTACAACATTAAATGTATTTGTTCCAGCGCAAACGCTAGGATATTATCTTACTCTTCACATTACTGTAATAATTCATTTTGATGCGCTTACATACCTCGAAGTCGACAGCTTCATGCTTCACTACTTGTGCTACAGTATGCGCAGGTGTGAAAAGATCAAGGGAAGCCACTCCTGTCTGCCAAGTAGCTCTTGTGGGAGGGAAAACTTTCACGCGCCACTTCTGAAATTCAAAATGGCGGAACTCAATGTAAAGTTCGTGGCTCAGAAAATCAGTAAAATTCGGTGGATTCCCTTGCCGAAAGATTCGCTTCAGCGTGCGGATACGTTTGCCACAGGTAGCTGGGATGATGAGGTTAGTATTTTTATATTAGGATGCAGTGTTACATATTGTCTACTCGTTCTTGCGAACTGCCGAGCATGCGGTTGAGCAGACAAGTCCACAGCCTTCTCTGCGACTAGTATATGACTATACCGGCCTTTCTTTCCACACCTGCACGCAAGAGAATGATAATCCTTACTCTAACGCTACGACTCTTTACACTTTTCTTATAAGAAATGGATAGGTTGATTAGGTGCTACTATTGTGGAGATGTGTTCATACTCATAGGCGTAGATGCCTCGCCTGCTCAGTGGAGTGACATGTGACACATGATCGGCGGGATGAGTAGCACACCGGCTCCGCCTCAGTTTCCCGTTCTGCTAGAATTACTCAATCACAACCACTCCGGCACTCAGCACTTGGCATTCTTTGGAGTGTTTCAGCCATTCATGTGTGTGTGTGTGTGTGGGCGTGTGTGCGTGCGCATGCGTGCGAGCGAGCGTGCATGTGTGTATATATATATGTGTGTGTGCGTGTATGTGTGTGTGTGTGTGTGTGTGTCAATGTGTGTGTGTGAGAGAGAGAGAGAGCGAGCACATTCACTGTTAAGAGTCGTATAGTGTGATCCAGTCCCTCTACCCGTGTAACCATTTTAACTACTCGGGGCTGTCCCTCCCTTAGCTACTGGAGTGGACCCCAAAAGCCCAGCAGCTTGAGGTTCTTGATGCGTAGGGGTGCATCAACTGACTTCATCTAGTATCTCCTATTTCAGTATTTGTGGCCCAGTGCAAGAGCCAGTGCATAGTTTTGTCTCTGTGCCATTTAATGATTTATTCAACTAGGGGTGCCTTGGCAATCCATTCCTAGATTCAACCCCCTGTGGGTTCGGGGTAAGAATTGACCTACCACGTCTCCCTACGCGATTCGTAAGACTAAGAGGTGAATAACTAGGGACACCGTGACTTGAATTGCGTTTACTCTAAACTGCTCTAGTGATTTTTGTGCTTAGTGGCCTTACATAACCTTCAAAGGTTGATAGGCTGTAAAACACCATCCATCCATCCTAGAATCAAGAAGTGGTGGAAAATAAGAGAAAAGATTAACCGGATGCCTTTGTTTGATATTGAAATGTTCCTCTCTGTGCAGGTCAACAAGGTGTGCGTGTGGAGAATAGGGCAGCCTTTCTCCATAGACCAGTCCATGGGGGACTCTGCCTTCTTCGACCATGAGCCGCAAGTGCTGTGTGAGGTGGACCACTATGGCGACGTCACAGATCTCACAGTAAGTGCCAGCCTGCCCTGACACAGTGGGTGATTCTGTTGCACTGCATTTCTCTTTTCTCATACCAAGCTCATCGTTGTTTCAGCAGATAGGGATTTCCCCACCATAAGCCCCCTGTTGGTTAGGGTCAGATTAGACCCACCACAACTCCCTATGGGATTCATAAGAGGCGAATATCTAGGGACATCATGACTTCATAAGTTGATTTGTGCTTACTCTAAACTGTTCTAGTGATGTTCATACTTAATCATGGCCATACATAGCCTACAAAGGCTGAAAGGCCATAAAACTCCATCCATCTATTCATTCATCAATCCATTCCCCCCTAATGTGTGTGTGTGTGTGTGTGTGTGTGTGTGTGTGTGTGTGTGTGTGTGTGTGTGTGTGTATGTATGCACTTGGCTTGGCTCTGTAAATTGCTCTCATTAAGACATTGTTTATAGTGTGTATGATGGGGTAGAATGTAAGCTGTATTGTGATTTATCACAGTGATGGTGGTGAATGGTGAAGTGTCATTTTTCAGTACCTGTCAAGGGAGCTCATCGCTGCCTCCTCCTCCACTGGTGCTGTGACCGTGTACAAGCATCACACCAACTCCCAGGTGAGAGACAGGTGCTGTGACAGTGTACAAGCACCACACCAACTCCCAGGTGAGAGACAGATGCTGTGACAGTGTACAAGCACCACACCAACTCCCAGGTGAGAGACAGATGCTGTGACGGCAGGTTTCACGGTATTGCATACTGCAGTTTCCCTCTACACCCAATCATTCATAAAAAATAAAAAGTCAACCAGGGGCCCAAAAACAGTTTGCACAAAGAGTTCAACTTTATTTCTACCTAAAACAGTAAAAAAATGTATATGAACATACTTATTTCCAAAGTTATTGATTTTCAAAGACCCTATATCCTGAAACCACAAAAAATGCTTTTACAACTTCAGTGCATCATAACTGCTACAAAATGTTGTTTGGAAGCAACCAATGACAATCATCTTTAACATACACTATGTACACCTTAAGAAAAGTAATAAACTTGCAATAAAAGTGACAACATTGATCAGAAGGATGGTTGACAGATAAATGATGCTAAATTTAGAATAATTCTGTCTTTACCGTTTCCTGTAGACCTCAGGAGTCATCACTAGATAAAGAAATCATTCTAAAATTGAAAACCAAACATCTATAAATCATATCCACATAACAGATAGATATTTGACTCAATCACAATGACATGGGTGGACTCAAACGAACCCCCCCCCCCCCCCAATTCAAAAACGGGGTCAAACTCGCAGTTACTTGCTTCAAGGAAAACAATCCCAATTTTTTTCAATTTCAGTATGTACAACCTAACTTATGGCCATAGAAAAGCAATCAGAAATGCATACATGCAAGCTTTAAGGGGGCACACAGCCTTTGCTACTTCGTAAAAGAAATCATCAAAAATCAAGTTTTGAGTTTAACACAAATGAAGTCTGGAGAGTCTCCACAACACTTTTGCATTGTAAATTTAAAAAACAAACATCTACAACTAATTTACCAAAAGTGTGTGTGCGTGCGTGCGTGCGTGCATGCGTGTGTGAGTGAGAGATCGAGAGAGAGAGAGAGAAGAGAGAGAGAGAGAGAGAGAGAGAGAGAGAGAGAGAGAGAGAGAGAGAGAGAGACGGAAATCTGTTAGTGTGTGTCGCTGTGTTGATCGTGTGGTGGTTGAACGTTGCTGACATATGTACAGCAAAACTCAAAAAGGCACTAAAAACGGTGAAACGTGTTTCTGCGATGCTCTGTTTTGAGGTAGGGGTAGTGAAATCAGCGTACTCAGCACCTGCGTAGTACTCTTGACCCAACACCCCCTGCGAGAGCATTCCAAACTGCTGAGCAGCGGGTTGAGAGACAACGGCATTCTAAAAATAGCTTGAGCGAGAGGGGTGCCGCAACAGTGGACTAGCCCAATCTGTTCGCGTGTGTCGCTGTTTCGATCGTGTGGTTGTTGATCGTTGCTGACAGATACAGCAAAACTCGACCAAAAGGCACTAAAAACGGTGAAACGTGTTTCTCTCTGCGATGTGTCTCGTTCTCTTTTATTTTCAAACGATCTCGCGTGCTTGTTCGTCACGTACGGTAAAATACTTGGAAATTTTCGAAATAAACTGAAGGCTGCTGATCGTTGCGTCATCTGACAGACGCTGGTCAGAGATCGAAGAAAATGCTTCCTTTTTGCGACTTTTTAATTCTGTTGCTGAAATAACGACTTTCCGATGCAGATTATCCATGAAATAACACCAACAAGCAAAAAGAAAAAAGAAAAAAAGGCATCCGATATGTAAAAATAGGCCCGCTTTGCAGGGAAGGCACGTGGTTTTTTCTGACAACTTCTGCAGACCGGCGAAAATTTTCCATTGGGGCTTTTAACGTTCTAATTCATTTTTATTTTTCATTTTGTTGATTCAGAGACTTAAATTGTGTATAGGGGTGCGTCTCAGAATCTGAACCTCTGTGCGTGACATCATGACCAAAAATTAAATCTTCAAAGAAAACTTAGTTAATACTATTTACACACTCCTCAGGGTGTATATTTTCAGTTTTGACCACAAAAAATTTAACATTGCTGTCAGTTTGGCACATATTAAGCATTATTTGGACCATGAGTGCAAAATCACCCGTGTAACACGGAAACAAAAAAAGACCAAACAATTGCATTTATTAGGATGAAAAGATGTTTTATTTAGTAATAATTGTTAGAATCACAAGCCACTATAAAGGACAAAATAGTAAATGACAACATTCAAAGAAAATAAATGATGTTTTCCAAGAATCTTACATTTGACAAAATTTTAATATAAAAATGATAATGACTTTATGGTCTCCTGATCAGAACATGCTCATGCATGGCATCCATCAAGACTAATATGTATTTAACCTTCACAATAGCATATATACACAGATTTATTGTTATAAGACAAAATCTTACAAAGTTATTCCAAAATAAGGCAAAATGGTCACCGATGTAACATGGAAACATCACTTTTGTAACAAAGAAACGGCTAGACCCTCTTCCCTTAAACCTTACTAAATAAAGCTGATTATGCAACCAGATTTATTTTAAGTAAAATTGCCAAACACTAAAACTGGAACAGAAAGAAAAATGTTGGACAAAACTAAACAAACGTTGCTAATATATTGAAAAATTAATGAAAAATGAATCACCGATGTAACTCGGAGACGAACAACCAGATATAATGATTTGACATGAAAATGCAAATGTTCAAAAGTGGTTAACTTAATTGTCAATATAAAAAAGGCACAGGTAATAAACAACAGTTATTCAAAAGAAATAATGCCCCCTGGCATTGAAGGTGGGGTCAGGAATAATGGTCACATCGGAAGTAGGGACTACGGAAATATCATCCACCCCTGGGAAGAAGTAGTAGTTTGCCTCCTGCTTTCTCCGAAGGAACTTTACCACCAGTTCATCAGGTCGAATCTCTTGCACCTGAAACATGCAAGTACCTGTGGTTTAGACGTAAGATTGATGCAATATGGTCAAGACTACAGAGGTGGTGAGTATTGGTGTGACACAAGTATTTCAAAATAAACTGTCTGATACAGTAATGATACACTCTTCATTTCACATAAATATGATGCATTAGGCAATGTCTAAACTGTACAGAAAAGAAAAACTGAATGCAATGTTTAGTTTAGTTGTATTTGAAGAAGACATTTTGGAGTCTCATCTTAACTTGACACCAAAGTGTGACATGAAAATTGGCTGTGGTGTAAAGTTGAGTTAAGACGAATGCTAACCTCTAATTTGACTAACAATTATGGTTTTATTTCATTTCTTCTTGACCTAGGAGCAAAAATATCATTAATACTTGGATGTTGAAGCTGCAATAAAGTTTTTGTGTTGAATAGTTTATCTTTTGTGGCTCTTTTTCTGAATGAGTGGTGGTGTCAAGTTAAGATGAGACTCCAAACTGTCTTCTTCAAATACAACTGAACTAAACATTGCATTCAGTTTTCTTTTCTGTACAGTTTAGACATCACCTAATGCACCATATTTATGTGAAATGAAGAGTATATCATTACTGTATAGAAAGTTTATTTTGAAATATTTGTGTCACACCAATACTCACCACCTCTGTACTGGTGACCATATGTGCACTGTTTTAAAAACATAGATTTTTTATGCCTGTTAAGATTTTGATGCATTTACATTCACTGGAGAGAAGAAGAAAAAAAAGAAGTAATTATTCATTTCACATTTACCATTCCTTTTGAACATCCAACTTTTACAAATAATTGAGGAAAACTTTACACTTACTGTTCCTTTGTATGAAACAATTTTTTCCCCACAGGGAAACTCCACAGACACCCAGCTGCCACACCGCACATTTCTGGAAAAAACAAACACGTAGCAATTTAAATCGTATTTAAAACCTTGTCTGTCAGCTTGAAACATGCAACCATGCATCAGTGAGACTAAGTAATAATTAATATGTCACAAACTAATAATAAAAGTAAACATTTGTCAATAAAAAGTTCAGCAAATAGTTTTATTTTCATTACCAATCAATAACATCCTGTTAGAGTAATGCCCATGATATATTGAATATGAAAATGTATTTTTTTAATAAACTAATTCCCAGTCAAATGAATCAGTAGGCCTCCTTGTTACAAAAGTGATGACAGTGCCATTTAAAAAGTATGAGATTTTTAAATCACTTTAAATTCAAAGACAATTATGCATAAACATCACTTTTATTAAACCTGCCTCAACCAAAATGTTATCTATACCCACACAATATTTAATTGTCATCCATCACTGATGTAACAAAGAACAACAAAAACAAGCTTCCTTGTGACGAAGTCGAAAGCGATGACTGACATTGTAAACCCTAAACATCAGTTGACTTTTAAACTAACATTCCTAAAGATTGTTTTCTTTTATTAATGTAAGTTTTATTCCAAAGAAGCATTTGTTATTTCTGTAGTTGACCCAAATTAAACGGTTTTGAACACCGTCGTAACAAAGAAGCACAAACGATGTCTCCGAATGACGAAGGTGACCAAGATCAAAAGATTCTTGTCAGCACACAACAAAATAGATTTTCTGGGTCGTCACCAAAGTTATATACCAGGAACACAATTGCGTGAACAATACAATCTGGAAAGTGCCAAATAAATTTAATGTTATTTCGATTCGTGATCACCATCGTAATTCGGAAACATGATTTGAGAGGTGATGCCATTTCCTTGTTACGATGGTGAGAAATAAATCGTTTTCGTCAATTCCTCACAAAACATGAATATTATACCGTACAAACCGACCACAGATTAAACATACAATAATATAATATGAATCAAACTAAAAATATGTCAACATTTTAGTAGTTATCTGTAGAAAATGAGACCCAACCGGCGAACCTTTTCCAAACCTGTCGAGAAAATTACACACACGCTGGCGATCAAATCTACTTTGTGAACAAAGAGAACGCTAATTGGAACACAAAATGAATTGAAAGCGATAGAGCAAACTACTATTAACACATTTTAGCATAATGTTTCATTAAATAGAATATTATAGCTGCAAAAACTCACCTTTTCTCAAGAACCTGGGATGATGATCACTTTCGTAACGAAAACACAGACGACGGAACCACGTGTGAAAACTTGACTGTACAACAGGAAACGTAACTATTTTCTCTGTTACTACGCATGCGTGGTCATCCGCAACTCCGATGAAGACACTACGCGCAAAATAGTTCTAAACTTTATTCAAAACTCTGAAAATTCTGTGCAAAATCGATCACCATCGTAACTGAATTTGGAAGAAACAGGTCACATTAGGCAACTGAGAACTAGTTTGCAAATGTAATTTTGAGATAATAACGTTTGAAAAGAACGTTTGGCGTAGTGATATTCTATGCAGTTTTATGTCAAGGTCGTTTCGTATACGTAGGCAATTTACAACGGTCAAATTTAGGACATGTTACTGACAAACGCAAGTGGAAAACTTTGTTACGAAAGTGATTGCAAACTTTCAAGCGATTTATTTCTTTTTCTTTTTTCTTCTGTGGACAAAATAATATTCTAACATGTAAAGTACACCTAAAATAAACACAAAAACAATAAATTTAGCCTTTTCAGGATTTATTAAACGATTTTTGAAATGAGTTTTAAAACGAGGTGATGGTTCATGTCACAGATCAGACCTCAATTTTTCATGCATTTATTCATTTCTTTTCTCAAAACAACAAACACAATAATCCTGCAAAAACTCAGTTTTGTCTGTACTATTTCTTCAATCATTTTACTTCACAGTCATACCAATATAATTACTAGAAACTCAGTAGGTTTTAAATGACAGCTAATTTAATTATGGCACACACAAAAAGCCCAGTTTCTGAGACGCACCCATAGCTGGATTGAAAAACACATTTGTTATTAAATTTGGGTGTTGTTTTCGTGTCTGCACTCAAACTTCGAAATGAGGTCATGACACAGAAAGGAAATGCCGTCTGTCAAGATCCACACGATCGCTTTAAAAAAAAAGCTCTCGCAAGCACATGCTCAAACAATTTTTTTTTTCATTTTAAAATTTGTATTTCAATTATTACTCTGATGCGTGCACAACAGAAAAAATAATGAAAATCAACACAGTAAACAAGTAATTTGAACACAAAGTTTACACACATCCAAGAGCTCAGTTAACGTGAAACCTGCCTGACCGTGTACAAGCATCACACCAACTCCCAGGTGAGAGACAGGTGCTGTGACAGTGTACAAGCACCACACCAACTCCCAGGTGAGAGACAGATGCTGTGACCGTGTACAAGCACCACACCAACTCCCAGGTGAGAGACAGGTGCTGTGACAGTGTACTTGTAAGCATCACACCAACTCCCAGGTGAGAGACAGGTGCTGTGACCGTGTACAAGCACCACACCAACTCACAGGTGAGAGACAGTCTCACTTTGTGGCTGCTCCTCTGAAAGGCTTCATCACCTGCTCTAAGCTACATTTGCAAGGTTGGAACCCATGCCCTGTCTCCATGAGATCAGGGCTTTGGCAATCGTTTTCTCGCATGCCGTGAAGTTAGTAGGGCTTTTTCCTAGAATTGAACCATGACTGTCTACTGTTGTGCATAGATTATCAACTTTCCGCTATGCTGTAGAAATACTGTTGATGTTCTCTTTATCTAGAGATAGTTGGTGCAGAATCGTTGGTCTCACAGCCGTGCAATCAAGCTTTTGCTGCATAACCCAAGATAATCATAGACAGAAGGACATTACCACTATCTATGTCTCTATCCCTCAACTTTCTATTCACTTCTGTTAGAACGTTAATTTTGAAAGACATATATCTACACCTTCTTTAGCCCTCTCAATCTTACGGTTGAAAATGTTCTTCTAATTTCTTAGTATATTTTCAAGTTCCAAGAGTGTACCTGAGGAAATGGGGTGGAGGTGTATGAATGAGGAAAGAACTATGTAGAGCATTGATGCCACCACTCAAAGACAGGCCGTGGAGGCTGGGAAGGCAGAGCAAACCTTGTCATGCAGTGCTCTTAGGAAAGGGCACACTTGGGAATACAGCACACTTGGGAATACAGCACACTTGGGAATACAGCACACTTGGGAATACAGCACACTTGGGAATACAGCACACTTGGGAATACAGCACACTTGGGAATACAGCACACTTGGGAATACAGCACACTTGGGAATACAGCACACTTGGGAATACAGCACACTTAGGGAAAGCTTTGCGCTAGAGCAGTCAACTGAACTGAAGAGGTTGACCTTTCGACCTTGAACGGGGTGCTGTTTCAGACTGGTTTCAAGACTAAGTGCATCTCATATTTACCTCCATGCAGACGCTGAGTCAGGCGTGCAGGTGGGGGGGGCAGGAGGAGGAGTGCGCCTGCACCTGCCTGGCCACGAGGGGGGAGGACACGCTGGCAGCGGCCACGGAGAGCGGCCAGATCTCCATCTTCACCCTGGGTCACCGCCAGCCTGCCCGCATCATCAGTAGGTAGTCATGGCAACGCTGGAGCTTTGCTTGGCGAATCCCGTCACAGTCTCGCTTTTCTATAGTTTCCTAGCTGCCAATGACACGATTCACCTTACAGCCAATCTGGTTTTCCATGGGTAAGTGCTGGGCTTTTCAGTTGTCCAGGTACTCGGTGCAATCAGCAACTTCTTTTTTGGCTCCCAAGACACTTGATGCAATTGCTGGTGAGATTGCAACACACTTTGATCTGCTAGCCTGTGTTAGGATCGCTGCCTTGTAGGAAAACATCACACTTTGATCTGCTAGCCTGTGTTAGGATCGCTGCCTTGTAGGAAAACATCACACTTTGATCTGCTAGCCTGTGTTAGGATCGCTGCCTTGTAGGAAAACATCACACTTTGATCTGCTAGCCTGTGTTAGGATCGCTGCCTTGTAGGAAAACATCACACTTTGATCTGCTAGCCTGTGTTAGGATCGCTGCCTTGTAGGAAAACATCACACTTTGATCTGCTAGCCTGTGTTAGGATCGCTGCCTTGTAGGAAAACATCACACTTTGATCTGCTAGCCTGTGTTAGGATCGCTGCCTTGTAGGAAAACATCACACTTTGATCTGCTAGCCTGTGTTAGGATCGCTGCCTTGTAGGAAAACATCACACTTTGATCTGCTAGCCTGTGTTAGGATCGCTGCCTTGTAGGAAAACATCACACTTTGATCTGCTAGCCTGTGTTAGGATCGCTGCCTTGTAGGAAAACATCACACTTTGATCTGCTAGCCTGTGTTAGGATCGCTGCCTTGTAGGAAAACATCACACTTTGATCTGCTAGCCTGTGTTAGGATCGCTGCCTTGTAGGAAAACATCACACTTTGATCTGCTAGCCTGTGTTAGGATCGCTGCCTTGTAGGAAAACATCACACTTTGATCTGCTAGCCTGTGTTAGGATCGCTGCCTTGTAGGAAAACATCACACTTTGATCTGCTAGCCTGTGTTAGGATCGCTGCCTTGTAGGAAAACATCACACTTTGATCTGCTAGCCTGTGTTAGGATCGCTGCCTTGTAGGAAAACATCACACTTTGATCTGCTAGCCTGTGTTAGGATCGCTGCCTTGTAGGAAAACATCACACTTTGATCTGCTAGCCTGTGTTAGGATCGCTGCCTTGTAGGAAAACATCACACTTTGATCTGCTAGCCTGTGTTAGGATCGCTGCCTTGTAGGAAAACATCACACTTTGATCTGCTAGCCTGTGTTAGGATCGCTGCCTTGTAGGAAAACATCACACTTTGATCTGCTAGCCTGTGTTAGGATCGCTGCCTTGTAGGAAAACATCACACTTTGATCTGCTAGCCTGTGTTAGGATCGCTGCCTTGTAGGAAAACATCACACTTTGATCTGCTAGCCTGTGTTAGGATCGCTGCCTTGTAGGAAAACATCACACTTTGATCTGCTAGCCTGTGTTAGGATCGCTGCCTTGTAGGAAAACATCACACTTTGATCTGCTAGCCTGTGTTAGGATCGCTGCCTTGTAGGAAAACATCACACTTTGATCTGCTAGCCTGTGTTAGGATCGCTGCCTTGTAGGAAAACATCACACTTTGATCTGCTAGCCTGTGTTAGGATCGCTGCCTTGTAGGAAAACATCACACTTTGATCTGCTAGCCTGTGTTAGGATCGCTGCCTTGTAGGAAAACATCACACTTTGATCTGCTAGCCTGTGTTAGGATCGCTGCCTTGTAGGAAAACATCACACTTTGATCTGCTAGCCTGTGTTAGGATCGCTGCCTTGTAGGAAAACATCACACTTTGATCTGCTAGCCTGTGTTAGGATCGCTGCCTTGTAGGAAAACATCACACTTTGATCTGCTAGCCTGTGTTAGGATCGCTGCCTTGTAGGAAAACATCACACTTTGATCTGCTAGCCTGTGTTAGGATCGCTGCCTTGTAGGAAAACATCACACTTTGATCTGCTAGCCTGTGTTAGGATCGCTGCCTTGTAGGAAAACATCACACTTTGATCTGCTAGCCTGTGTTAGGATCGCTGCCTTGTAGGAAAACATCACACTTTGATCTGCTAGCCTGTGTTAGGATCGCTGCCTTGTAGGAAAACATCACACTTTGATCTGCTAGCCTGTGTTAGGATCGCTGCCTTGTAGGAAAACATCACACTTTGATCTGCTAGCCTGTGTTAGGATCGCTGCCTTGTAGGAAAACATCACACTTTGATCTGCTAGCCTGTGTTAGGATCGCTGCCTTGTAGGAAAACATCACACTTTGATCTGCTAGCCTGTGTTAGGATCGCTGCCTTGTAGGAAAACATCACACTTTGATCTGCTAGCCTGTGTTAGGATCGCTGCCTTGTAGGAAAACATCACACTTTGATCTGCTAGCCTGTGTTAGGATCGCTGCCTTGTAGGAAAACATCACACTTTGATCTGCTAGCCTGTGTTAGGATCGCTGCCTTGTAGGAAAACATCACACTTTGATCTGCTAGCCTGTGTTAGGATCGCTGCCTTGTAGGAAAACATCACACTTTGATCTGCTAGCCTGTGTTAGGATCGCTGCCTTGTAGGAAAACATCACACTTTGATCTGCTAGCCTGTGTTAGGATCGCTGCCTTGTAGGAAAACATCACACTTTGATCTGCTAGCCTGTGTTAGGATCGCTGCCTTGTAGGAAAACATCACACTTTGATCTGCTAGCCTGTGTTAGGATCGCTGCCTTGTAGGAAAACATCACACTTTGATCTGCTAGCCTGTGTTAGGATCGCTGCCTTGTAGGAAAACATCACACTTTGATCTGCTAGCCTGTGTTAGGATCGCTGCCTTGTAGGAAAACATCACACTTTGATCTGCTAGCCTGTGTTAGGATCGCTGCCTTGTAGGAAAACATCACACTTTGATCTGCTAGCCTGTGTTAGGATCGCTGCCTTGTAGGAAAACATCACACTTTGATCTGCTAGCCTGTGTTAGGATCGCTGCCTTGTAGGAAAACATCACACTTTGATCTGCTAGCCTGTGTTAGGATCGCTGCCTTGTAGGAAAACATCACACTTTGATCTGCTAGCCTGTGTTAGGATC
The DNA here is from genome assembly GCA_034096865.1 of Theodoxus fluviatilis. NCBI lineage: Eukaryota > Metazoa > Mollusca > Gastropoda > Cycloneritida > Neritidae > Theodoxus > Theodoxus fluviatilis. The sequence continues at coordinate 14,048 of JAWQFJ010035490.1, read as the reverse complement.
GCTGCCTTGTAGGAAAACATCACACTTTGATCTGCTAGCCTGTGTTAGGATCGCTGCCTTGTAGGAAAACATCACACTTTGATCTGCTAGCCTGTGTTAGGATCGCTGCCTTGTAGGAAAACATCACACTTTGATCTGCTAGCCTGTGTTAGGATCGCTGCCTTGTAGGAAAACATCACACTTTGATCTGCTAGCCTGTGTTAGGATCGCTGCCTTGTAGGAAAACATCACACTTTGATCTGCTAGCCTGTGTTAGGATCGCTGCCTTGTAGGAAAACATCACACTTTGATCTGCTAGCCTGTGTTAGGATCGCTGCCTTGTAGGAAAACATCACACTTTGATCTGCTAGCCTGTGTTAGGATCGCTGCCTTGTAGGAAAACATCACACTTTGATCTGCTAGCCTGTGTTAGGATCGCTGCCTTGTAGGAAAACATCACACTTTGATCTGCTAGCCTGTGTTAGGATCGCTGCCTTGTAGGAAAACATCACACTTTGATCTGCTAGCCTGTGTTAGGATCGCTGCCTTGTAGGAAAACATCACACTTTGATCTGCTAGCCTGTGTTAGGATCGCTGCCTTGTAGGAAAACATCACACTTTGATCTGCTAGCCTGTGTTAGGATCGCTGCCTTGTAGGAAAACATCACACTTTGATCTGCTAGCCTGTGTTAGGATCGCTGCCTTGTAGGAAAACATCACACTTTGATCTGCTAGCCTGTGTTAGGATCGCTGCCTTGTAGGAAAACATCACACTTTGATCTGCTAGCCTGTGTTAGGATCGCTGCCTTGTAGGAAAACATCACACTTTGATCTGCTAGCCTGTGTTAGGATCGCTGCCTTGTAGGAAAACATCACACTTTGATCTGCTAGCCTGTGTTAGGATCGCTGCCTTGTAGGAAAACATCACACTTTGATCTGCTAGCCTGTGTTAGGATCGCTGCCTTGTAGGAAAACATCACACTTTGATCTGCTAGCCTGTGTTAGGATCGCTGCCTTGTAGGAAAACATCACACTTTGATCTGCTAGCCTGTGTTAGGATCGCTGCCTTGTAGGAAAACATCACACTTTGATCTGCTAGCCTGTGTTAGGATCGCTGCCTTGTAGGAAAACATCACACTTTGATCTGCTAGCCTGTGTTAGGATCGCTGCCTTGTAGGAAAACATCACACTTTGATCTGCTAGCCTGTGTTAGGATCGCTGCCTTGTAGGAAAACATCACACTTTGATCTGCTAGCCTGTGTTAGGATCGCTGCCTTGTAGGAAAACATCACACTTTGATCTGCTAGCCTGTGTTAGGATCGCTGCCTTGTAGGAAAACATCACACTTTGATCTGCTAGCCTGTGTTAGGATCGCTGCCTTGTAGGAAAACATCACACTTTGATCTGCTAGCCTGTGTTAGGATCGCTGCCTTGTAGGAAAACATCACACTTTGATCTGCTAGCCTGTGTTAGGATCGCTGCCTTGTAGGAAAACATCACACTTTGATCTGCTAGCCTGTGTTAGGATCGCTGCCTTGTAGGAAAACATCACACTTTGATCTGCTAGCCTGTGTTAGGATCGCTGCCTTGTAGGAAAACATCACACTTTGATCTGCTAGCCTGTGTTAGGATCGCTGCCTTGTAGGAAAACATCACACTTTGATCTGCTAGCCTGTGTTAGGATCGCTGCCTTGTAGGAAAACATCACACTTTGATCTGCTAGCCTGTGTTAGGATCGCTGCCTTGTAGGAAAACATCACACTTTGATCTGCTAGCCTGTGTTAGGATCGCTGCCTTGTAGGAAAACATCACACTTTGATCTGCTAGCCTGTGTTAGGATCGCTGCCTTGTAGGAAAACATCACACTTTGATCTGCTAGCCTGTGTTAGGATCGCTGCCTTGTAGGAAAACATCACACTTTGATCTGCTAGCCTGTGTTAGGATCGCTGCCTTGTAGGAAAACATCACACTTTGATCTGCTAGCCTGTGTTAGGATCGCTGCCTTGTAGGAAAACATCACACTTTGATCTGCTAGCCTGTGTTAGGATCGCTGCCTTGTAGGAAAACATCACACTTTGATCTGCTAGCCTGTGTTAGGATCGCTGCCTTGTAGGAAAACATCACACTTTGATCTGCTAGCCTGTGTTAGGATCGCTGCCTTGTAGGAAAACATCACACTTTGATCTGCTAGCCTGTGTTAGGATCGCTGCCTTGTAGGAAAACATCACACTTTGATCTGCTAGCCTGTGTTAGGATCGCTGCCTTGTAGGAAAACATCACACTTTGATCTGCTAGCCTGTGTTAGGATCGCTGCCTTGTAGGAAAACATCACACTTTGATCTGCTAGCCTGTGTTAGGATCGCTGCCTTGTAGGAAAACATCACACTTTGATCTGCTAGCCTGTGTTAGGATCGCTGCCTTGTAGGAAAACATCACACTTTGATCTGCTAGCCTGTGTTAGGATCGCTGCCTTGTAGGAAAACATCACACTTTGATCTGCTAGCCTGTGTTAGGATCGCTGCCTTGTAGGAAAACATCACACTTTGATCTGCTAGCCTGTGTTAGGATCGCTGCCTTGTAGGAAAACATCACACTTTGATCTGCTAGCCTGTGTTAGGATCGCTGCCTTGTAGGAAAACATCACACTTTGATCTGCTAGCCTGTGTTAGGATCGCTGCCTTGTAGGAAAACATCACACTTTGATCTGCTAGCCTGTGTTAGGATCGCTGCCTTGTAGGAAAACATCACACTTTGATCTGCTAGCCTGTGTTAGGATCGCTGCCTTGTAGGAAAACATCACACTTTGATCTGCTAGCCTGTGTTAGGATCGCTGCCTTGTAGGAAAACATCACACTTTGATCTGCTAGCCTGTGTTAGGATCGCTGCCTTGTAGGAAAACATCACACTTTGATCTGCTAGCCTGTGTTAGGATCGCTGCCTTGTAGGAAAACATCACACTTTGATCTGCTAGCCTGTGTTAGGATCGCTGCCTTGTAGGAAAACATCACACTTTGATCTGCTAGCCTGTGTTAGGATCGCTGCCTTGTAGGAAAACATCACCACATGTTAAAAGATTAGGTTTTTTAAGATCACGGTAAAGGTGTGATTTTACATAGTGACCTATCACCTGTGCCTATGTCTCAAACCACTTTACTCTTTAAGTCATATACATGAAGAAGGAAATTTTAAAGAAATATTTGGATAGGTTTTTTATTGGAAGAAAATTGAGAAGTGGAATGGTACATTTTGGTGAAGGTTTCTCAATGGACTTGCTGTGGTAGAACTTGAAGAGCACCCTCCCAGATGGACATTTCTGTCCTCATTTTGCAGAGGGTGGAGACAGCTGTACCATCAATGACATCACCTACCCCAGGCAGTCCGAGGTCCTCACAGTCAACTCCTTTGGGCAGCTGAAGATCTTTGACCTGAGAAGCAACCAAGACAAGCCGTCCAAGACCTACTCTGTGTGAGTTTGCGATGAAACAAGTCAGCTTTCCATGGATGTGCTAGTGAGCCTCCATTGGCAACCCTGGTGTGTTGTTGGTCGTTGTGTGGGAAGGATGTTGCAGGCCCATGTATGTGTGTATGCTTTCAGGCATCCTTGATGCAGGCCTGGCACTAGTCTTGAGTACAGGGGTCGTTGCAACCCTGGTGTGTTGTTGGTCGTTGTGTGGGAAGGATGTTGCAGGCCCATGTATGTGTGTATGCTTTCAGGCATCCTTGATGCAGGCCTGGCACTAGTCTTGAGTACAGGGGTCAAGGTTTAACATGCTCCTGTCTGAAAGAGTAAAAGCATGACGTATCGCAAGCATCAGTTGCATGTTTGGGAAAGATTTCAGGTGGAGAGTGATTGATGTTAGAAGTCTTTCATGATTGCTGCACTCTGTTGCACAGAATGACTTGGGACCTGACTAGAGTGGCTGGGTGGTGCAGTAGGACATGAAGAGCTGTTTGCGTGGACTTGGCTGAAATGACGGCATTGATGTAACTGCTCTGACCTTGACCTTCCTGTGTTCTTAACCAGGTTTGCTCTGGGGCGTGTTGCTTGTACTAATATCCTGCAAGATTTTGCTAGAAATAGGCCGGTGTCAACATGTATCAACATGATGAAAGCAGACATAAAGACAGTCAAGAGTTGACAAGTGTGTCTATGCAACATGGCCCTGGTGATGTTGACTTTGAGGTTGCTGACCTTGAGGTTGCTGATCTTGAGGTGTTGTTGAGTGTGGCCTGTGTGTGGTGGAGTGGCTGTGTTAATGACTATTAGAGGGCATCGTGGATTGTTTACTCTGTGTGGTGAAGTGGTTGTGTTGGTGACTGGTTGACTGCACTGTTGATGGTTGATGATTTGTGTACAGAGCAGAGGAGTATGTCTCCCTGCACTCTGTGTGGTGGAGTGGTTGAGTTGGTGACTGTGGCTGTGTTGGTGACTGTGGCTGTGTTGGTGACTGTGGCTGTGTTGGTGACTGGTTGTGTTGGTGACTGTGGCTGTGTTGGTGACTGTGGTTGTGTTGGTGACTGTGGCTGTGTTGGTGACTGTGGCTGTGTTGGTGACTGTGGCTGTGTTGGTGACTGTGGCTGTGTTGGTGACTGGTTGTGTTGGTGACTGTGGCTGTGTTGGTGACTGTGGCTGTGTTGGTGACTGTGGCTGTGTTGGTGACTGTGGCTGTGTTGGTGACTGTGGCTGTGTTGGTGACTGTGGCTGTGTTGGTGACTGTGGCTGTGTTGGTGACTGTGGCTGTGTTGGTGACTGTGGCTGTGTTGGTGACTGTGGCTGTTTTGGTGACTGTGGTTGTGTTGGTGACTATGGTTGTGTTGGTGACTTGGCTGTGTGGTGACTGGTTGTGTTGGTGACTGGTTGTGTTGGTGACTTGGCTGTGTGGTGACTGTGGTTGTGTTGGTGACTGTGGTTGTGTTGGTGACTGTGGTTGTGTTGGTGACTGGTTGTGTTGGTGACTGTGGCTGTGTTGGTGACTGTGGCTGTGTTGGTGACTGTGGCTGTGTTGGTGACTGTGGCTGTGTTGGTGACTGTGGCTGTGTTGGTGACTGTGGCTGTGTTGGTGACTGGTGGTGGTGACTGTTGGTTGGTGACTGTGGTTGTGTTGGTGACTGTGGCTGTGTTGGTGACTGTGGCTGTGTTTGTGACTGTGGCTGTGTTGGTGACTGTGGCTGTGTTGGTGACTGTGGCTGTGTTGGTGACTGTGGCTGTGTAGGTGACTGTGGCTGTGTTGGTGACTGGTTGTGTTGGTGACTGTGGCTGTGTTGGTGACTGTGGCTGTGTTGGTGACTGGTTGTGTTGGTGACTGTGGCTGTGTTGGTGACTGTGGCTGTGTTGGTGACTGTGGCTGTGTTGGTGACTGTGGCTGTGTTGGTGACTGTGGTTGACTGCACTGTTGATGGTTGATGATTTGTGTTGTACAGAGCAGAGGAGCATGTCTCCCTGCACTGTGTGGACACACACCCGGGCCAGAGCCATGTGGTGGCCACAGGGGGACAGGACGGCATGCTGACCATCTGGGACCTGCGCCAGGACCGCTTCCCCATGACCCTGCTGGAGGCCCACAGCTCCACCAGTAAGCCTTGCCTGGCCTTGAGACAGTGTTGACACCAACAGTAATTAACTCATTCAAGATGGGCCATTTTGTCCCCAGCTGTAGCATATCAGGTGACCCATTTCTAAGCTTTACCCCCCAGCAGCTGTAGCATATCAGGTGACCCATTTCTAAGCTTTACCCCCCAGAAATTGCGAAAATAAACTCTACTCGTGGAACTTTGAACTTTTAAGAGTGTATTATAAACAATAATGAACCGCGTCGCTTTATCAAAGTTTGAATCCCCAATCAGGGACGTTCATCTTCAACGTTTGTGCACTGCTTATCCACAATTGGGGATATTTGTCTTGAATGAGTTAACAAAGGAATGGTCAGAACTCAGTTTAAAGTATTTTCATATACTTTGAAATGATGGGGAGAGGGGGGAAAAGTAACCCTGTCCATTGATTACATGTTTCTGAAGTTCTGTTCCTTGTCACATTGATGTGATCATATTTTTGGTATGGAGTACTTGTTGGTGAGCTCATATGCTGTTTCTATTTATTCATTCACTTTTTCATTAAAGGCTACCAAATTTAAAATATGTATCAATGAAATTTGTGTCTATGCCTCACCCACGTAGCTGTAGGTAGGAGTACACTTCCCTATCCCTTAGTCAGTGCAGTGAATTTGCTGGGATGAGTTTCACTGCAGTGCGGTGTGCATTTGTGTGACTGCACCGGCTTTCACTGCAGTGTGGTGTGCATTTGTGTGACTGCACCGACTTTCACTGCAGTGTGGTGTGCATTTGTGTGACTGCACCGACTTTCACTGCAGTGTGGGAGGTGAAGTTCCACCCCACCAACCCCGACCACCTTTTCACCTGCTCTGAGGACGGCTCCCTCTGGCACTGGGATGGCTCCGCCATGATTGCCCTGTCTGGCTCAGGTCAGTCTGTGTGTGTGTGTGTGTATGTGTGTGTGTGTGTTTGCATGCGCATGCATGTGTGTGTGTGTGTGTGTTTGTGTGTGTGTGTGTGTTTGTGTGTGTGTCTGTGTGTGTGTGTGTGTGTGTGTGTGTGTGTCTGTGTGGAGAGGGAGGGAGAGACAGACAGACTGGCTGGCTGGCTGGCTGGCTGGCTGGCTGGCTGGCTGGCTGGCTGGCTGGCTGGCTGGCTGGCTGGCTGGCTGGCTGTTGCAGCCATGGAAAACTTGTTACCCACTGATACTGGGTGCTCGTTGTTGTAACAATGGAAAACTTGTTACCCACTGATACTGGGTGCTCGTTGTTGTAACAATGGAAAACTTGTTACCCACTGATACTGGGTGCTCGTTGTTGTAACAATGGAAAACTTGTTACCCACTGATACTGGGTGCTCGTTGTTGTTACAATGGAAAACACATCACCCACTGATACTGGGTGCTCGTTGTTGTTGCAGCGACCACTGGCACACTGTTCCCAGCACAGTCGGGAGTGGGCCACGTGTCGCCATGGTTACAGCTGGAGACGGCCCGACACAAGCTGGAGATCACGTCTCTGCTGCCCAACAAGTCGCTTCCCGTTAACTCCACCGACGTGCAAGGCTCTCTGCTCCTGTGTGGCACAGACAGCGAAACCATCTACACTGTAGACATTCCTGCTCTGCACTAGTCTGATTGTCTTTGGTGGCCGTTGCAGAAGGGATATGGCTTGATGGAGATTGTGTTGGTGTGGGAGGAATGAGAGTGCAGTAGTAGAGACAGTGACTGAGAAGTACTGGAAGTGTGGTAGAGACACAGTGGAAATGGTTGGATGCTATGACTGAGGCGGAAGCCTCGTGGATGACTTAGGAATGTGATTCTTCGGGCAGAAATGTTTTGGTGTCAGACTCACTGTGGTGCCGATACAGAGTTTTTCACTCTCTAAATGCTGAAACTCTGTCCTAGGGCCAGGAGTGGATGAGGTGACCACATGAAATGCAAACATGAACTGTTGACCAATGCATAGCATGGACAGTGCTTCACTGCTGTCAAGCTAGTGGCCCATTAGGGTAAAGTCCTATGAGAGTGTGTTGAGACTGCTGGAAGGGTTGGAGTCGTGGAAGCTATCACTGCTGTCAAGTTAGTGGCCCATTAGAGGAAAGTCCTATGAGAGTGTGTTGAGACTGCTGGAAGGGTTGGAGTCGTGGAAGCTATCACAGCTGCAAGGGCAAATTCTAAGGGTGTCAGTTGAGATTACTGGAAGACCACTATGATGCATCTTCCCCTCCGTGTGACTGAGAGAGTGTTGGTTCAACATCTGTGACATGCCAAAAATGAAATAATTGTCCTAAAAGGATCTTCCTCAACCTTCCGGCATGTTTACTCCTGGAAGGGTTATAGTTATAGAACCTACGACTTCTGAATGGGCGTGGACGGTGTGAGTTTTCCGAGTTCCTCGCTTCTCAGTTGAGGTGACACCAGGTTGGAAGGGATGGGGGTGGGGTAAGCAGTTTGGGTGTGACACCAGGTTGGAGGGGATGGGGGTGGGGTAAGCAGTTTGGGTGTGACACCAGGTTGGAAGGGATGGGGGTGGGGTAAGCAGTTTGGGTGTGACATCAGGTTGGAGGGGATGGGGGTGGGGTAAGCAGTTTGGGTGTGACACCAGGTTGGAAGGGATGGGGGTGGGGTAAGCAGTTTGGGTGTGACATCAGGTTGGAAGGGATGGGGGTGGGGTAAGCAGTTTGGGTGTGACATCAGGTTGGATGGGATGGGGGTGGGGTAAGCAGTATCGTGTGACATCAGGTTGGAAGGGATGGGGGTGGGGTAAGCAGTATCGTGTGACATCAGGTTGGAAGGGATGGGGTGGGGTAAGCAGTATCGTGTGACATCAGGTTGGAGGGATGGGGGTGGGTAAGCAGTTTGGTATGACATCAGGTTGGAAGGGATGGGGTGGGGTAAGCAGTTTGGGTGTGACAACAGGTTGGAAGGGATGGGGGTGGGGTAAGCAGTTTGGGTGTGACATCAGGTTGGAGGGGATGGGGGTGGGGTAAGCAGTATCGTGTGACATCAGGTTGGAGGGGATGGGGGTGGGGTAAGCAGTTTGGGTGTGACATCAGGTTGGAAGGGATGGGGGTGGGGTAAGCAGTATCGTGTGACATCAGGTTGGAGGGGATGGGGGTGGGGTAAGCAGTTTGGGTGTGACATCAGGTTGGAAGGGATGGGGGTGGGGTAAGCAGTTTGGGTGTGACATCAGGTTGGAGGGGATGGGGGTGGGGTAAGCAGTTTGGGTGTGACATCAGGTTGGAGGGGATGGGGGTGGGGTAAGCAGTTTGGGTGTGACATCAGGTTGGAGGGGATGGGGGTGGGGTAAGCAGTTTGGGTGTGACAAATCACCTGATCATCTGAAAGGCTGTCGTATTTGCATTTCTTCAAAATTATCTGTATGTAGGCTACAGACCTTTTGAGGGTAATTTCATGGTGTGGTTTTGTGTGAATTTCAGCAGTGAGCTTCTTGGAAAAGTTCTGCTGCAGTTCACTGCATGAGAGGCACAGTGATAGCCATGGGGCCGTCGTGAAATGCAGTTCCTTGTTGAAGGTGACTTGCACGAGGAGGGGGTGGGATGGGGGAAATTAGAAAAATATACATATTTTTCTAATTCTGTCTTGCCCAAGAGATGAATGTTTGTGTGAATGTCATATTTGATGAATGAGATATTTCTGGAGGCTGCTTTCTTTCCATTAGCTCAGACTGCATAAGCACAGAAAATAGGTTTGGAGCATTTCTGCATGAGGTTCATGAAGGCACTGTAGTTAAGTTTGGATCATCATAATCCATGTTGACATGCTACTGTCATTATCATTGTCATCATTGTTGTCTTATTCGTCTATAACCATCAGCATTATCATCATCATCCACATGAATATCATGATTAAAGAATTATTTCAAAGCCCCTGATAGCATTGTGGTTGACTTTTATGCATGAAAGTATCCAGCAATCATATTCATGCAGAAAAGTAACATTGCTCTCAGAGAGGTGAATGGCTGATCTGGAAGTGGTAAGCTGGAAGGGGTAAGCTGGAAGTGGTAAGCTGGAAGTGGTAAGCTGGAAGGGGTGAAGTGTAAAGCAGTCGAGACCTAGATACAGGTGTTGTCACTGTTTAAAGCCACACCTCTAGCTTAGGTAAGCTATGAGCTGAGATGATTGGTTTCCCTTGTTTGACACCCCAAGCCTGAACATTGGCAAGGCTGATGGCAAATCATCATTACACTATGGGATTGGCCATCTTACACTGCACCATGGGTCATAAGCTTGGTGCACTGTATGGGTCCTAGAAGTTCATTCTCTAGCAAGGCGTTCAGCACTGTATGGGTCCTAGAAGTTCTTTCTCTAGCAAGCTGTTCAGCACTGTATGGTTCCTAGAAGTTCTTTCTTGAGCAAGCTGTTCAGCTCTGTATGGGTCCTAGAAGTTTTTTCTTGAGCAAGCTGTTCAGCACTGTATGGGTCCTAGAAGTTCTTTCTTGAGCAAGCTGTTCAGCACTGTATGGGTCCTAGAAGTTCTTTCTTGAGCAAGGTGTTCAGCTCTGTATGGGTCCTAGAAGTTCTTTCTTGAGCAAGGTGTTCAGCACTGTATGGGTCCTAGAAGTTTTTTCTTTAGCAAGGCGTTCAGCACTGTATGGGTCCTAGAAGTTCTTTCTTGAGCAAGCTGTTCAGCACTGTATGGGTCCTAGAAGTTCTTTCTCTAGCAAGCTGTTCAGCACTGTATGGGTCCTAGAAGTTCTTTCTTGAGCAAGGTGTTCAGCACTGTATGGGTCCTAGAAGTTTTTTCTCTAGCAAGGTGTTCAGCACTGTATGGGTCCTAGAAGTTTTTTCTCTAGCAAGGTGTTCAGCACTGTATGGGTCCTAGAAGTTTTTTCTCTAGCAAGGTGTTCAGCACTGTATGGGTCCTAGAAGTTCATTCTTGAGCAAGCTGTTCAGCTCTGTATGGTTCCTAGAAGTTCTTTCTCTAGCAAGCTGTTCAGCTCTGTATGGGTCCTAGAAGTTCTTTCTTGAGCAAGCTGTTCAGCACTGTATGGTTCCTAGAAGTTCTTTCTCTAGCAAGCTGTTCAGCTCTGTATGGGTCCTAGAAGTTCTTTCTCTAGCAAGCTGTTCAGCTCTGTATGGGTCCTAGAAGTTCTTTCTTGAGCAAGCTGTTCAGCACTGTATGGGTCCTAGAAGTTCTTTCTTGAGCAAGGTGTTCAGCACTGTATGGGTCCTAGAAGTTCTTTCTCTAGCAAGCTGTTCAGCTCTGTATGGGTCCTAGAAGTTCATTCTTGAGCAAGCTGTTCAGCACTGTATGGGTCCTAGAAGTTTTTTCTTGAGCAAGGTGTTCAGCACTGTATGGGTCCTAGAAGTTCTTTCTTGAGCAAGCTGTTCAGCACTGTATGGGTCCTAGAAGTTCTTTCTCTAGCAAGCTGTTCAGCACTGTATGGGTCCTAGAAGTTCTTTCTTGAGCAAGCTGTTCAGCACTGTATGGGTCCTAGAAGTTCTTTCTTGAGCAAGGTGTTCAGCACTGTATGGGTCCTAGAAGTTTTTTCTTGAGCAAGCTGTTCAGCTCTGTATGGGTCCTAGAAGTTCTTTCTTGAGCAAGCTGTTCAGCTCTGTATGGGTCCTAGAAGTTTTTTCTTGAGCAAGCTGTTCAGCTCTGTATGGGTCCTAGAAGTTCTTTCTTGAGCAAGCTGTTCAGCACTGTATGGGTCCTAGAAGTTCTTTCTTGAGCAAGCTGTTCAGCTCTGTATAGTTCCTAGAAGTTCTTTCTCTAGCAAGCTGTTCAGCTCTGTATGGTTCCTAGAAGTTCTTTCTCTAGCAAGCTGTTCAGCTCTGTATGGGTCCTAGAAGTTCTTTCTTGAGCAAGCTGTTCAGCACTGTATGGGTCCTAGAAGTTCTTTCTTGAGCAAGGTGTTCAGCACTGTATGGGTCCTAGAAGTTCTTTCTTGAGCAAGGTGTTCAGCACTGTATGGGTCCTAGAAGTTCTTTCTTGAGCAAGGTGTTCAGCACTGTATGGGTCCTAGAAGTTCTTTCTTGAGCAAGGTGCTCAGCACTGTATGGGTCCTAGAAGTTTTTTCTCTAGCAAGGTGTTCAGCACTGTATGGGTCCTAGAAGTTTTTTCTCTAGCAAGGCGTTCAGCACTGTATGGGTCCTAGAAGTTTTTTCTCTAGCAAGGTGTTCAGCACTGTATGGGTCCTAGAAGTTTTTTCTCTAGCAAGGTGTTCAGCACTGTATGGGTCCTAGAAGTTCATTCTTGAGCAAGCTGTTCAGCTCTGTATGGATCCTAGAAGTTCATTCTCTAGCAAGGTGTTCAGCACTGTATGGGTCCTAGAAGTTCTTTCTCTAGCAAGCTGTTCAGCACTGTATGGGTCCTAGAAGTTCTTTCTTGAGCAAGGTGTTCAGCACTGTATGGGTCCTAGAAGTTCTTTCTTGAGCAAGGTGTTCAGCACTGTATGGGTCCTAGAAGTTCTTTCTTGAGCAAGATGTTCAGTTACCTTCTTGAGCACACTGCTGAAGTTAGCTCCCCTAGCCTCGGCACATCCAGAAGGTAACGCAAGCTCATGCCATGGCAGCTATGATGTACTGCAGTGAATGCAACTGTGGATTCACAAAATCTTGCTTTCCAAATGAGAAACGTTTTATTGGAAACTTGTCAAGCAAGGTGACGACGTATCAAAATGTTTCAATATGAAAAAGCATTTGGTGTTCACAACCACGGACAACAGCGTCGTTGGGAGTCGACTCAATAGCTGATCACAGGAGCGTACAAGCAGTGGCAACACAAGTATACTTTCACTGGAACAAATTCAACAAGCAACTTCTTCACAAGCCCCAGCTTCTCTGCGACAAACAATTCAACAAATGTCAAGCTTATGAACAGCAAATTAATCCATTCTGTTTAAAAATGCATGAAAATACCATATTTCAATACAAATAGGCTTTTGTTTTCAGAGATGCACAGTTACATAATTTATCTTTACATACAGACAGACATGTACTTTGTTTTAGAAAGCAGCCCACTTGGTATTGAACCTGTAACGTCAGCATTACAGTTTCTATTTCACAACCACCGTTACAACACAACCCTGCCCTGTCCACATTCACAGCACAGAACAACGATCCATAAAATTGCATTAAACAACTGTCTTTACACCACCCGCCAAATCTGAATGCTCAGTTGAAATTGAGCAATTAAAAACCCTACAGATGTCAAGCATATAACTAAATGCTTCCATACAATAAAAAATGTCAGAGAAATATCCTTTCATATATTTACAAAAATGCCTTTTTGATTTGTCTTGGATGGTGAAGCACCAAGAAGTAGGCACAAGCAAAAACCATGGAAACGGTCAAACACCAACCATGAATTGTTCAGCAGCTCCCTGACCAAAAGCATCACAACACATGGACTAAACACTCAAACACCGACTTTTGTTGCTGTGACAACTATCTTGCCTGGAAAGAACCATCAAGACAAGCCCGAAAAAGCCTGACTGAATCTGCCCGTTTTGTCCTTTGCTGTAGTTACACATTGAACAAGGGTGGGTGCTTTTTTCCTTGCATCACTCCTATGTCTTACTGGGAATGTGCATGCTTGAATCTGGGTTTCACGCCAAGTTCCAGAGCAGGTAGATCTGACCAGTGTTAGAACACTTTCTAATGGAGAATAGACACAGGCATGAATGAGAGTTTGGCCTACATTTTGACAGAAGCACTCCCTCTCCACCATTTCAACACACCTGTCTGTTCAGTGGCTGAATTTCTTCTGGCTTATGGGGTTCAGCTATTTGGAGAGCCTGCTTGACCTGCTGTTACTTGCTGCCAGAAGACCTGGCATTCAAAGCTGTCAGGGTCCTAGAGTAGATTCTATAAGCAGAAGTCTTCTCTCACACTGCTGCTCACCACCCAGGAGTAAAAGGGGTACCCGTTAGGACTTGCATGCAAACGTATTTCTACCACTGCAGCATATTCATCTGCAGTCCAGATGCATGCTCCAATTGAAGCTTCGATGTAGCCACACTGAAAATATACTGGCACAATGACCCAGGAATAGAAGTGTGCAATCTGAGCGCATGGAATCCACTTGTAAAGTTGCAGTGTTGAATGAAGCCACTACAGGGTGGTTTTGCTCATGGTGGTGGGTCAGCTGAGAAAGTCTAGACATTATCGACTTCCTCCTACTGGCACCAGGCTTGCACTACACTACAGCAGATGCAGTTTGTCACCAGTGTATGGACTCCATTCTGACTGCACAACGCAAGTGTGCTTTCCATGCTTGATGGAGACAATGGTTTTCTATGATGAAGATCAAATCCACTGGTCACAGGAGCAATTTTGGAATGAATCGATTCAACACAAAGGAATCCAGTGGACACCAACCTGTAACTACAAGGAAGAATGTGAAATGCCTGCGGATGCAAATGTAATGGGAAATGCCGCAGAAGGCTCGGGAACTTTCCCTGTCCTTGAACAGATCAGATTGGACCGAGACGGACGATTTTTAGTGACGATGACGTAATAATGAAAAGTGACGTATGACAGCGACGAAAATG
>JAWQFJ010035488.1:52500-59450 GCA_034096865.1 Theodoxus fluviatilis | reverse complement strand
ATTTATCATCCCTTGCGAACATGTATACGGCTTTTACAAGTCAATCTTCTTACCTTGGATTGTGATGATAGTGCAGTCTTCACTAGTTTTCTCTTCATGGGCACGACGACGACCAAGATGAGATTGACATCGTTTCCTATATTTAAAAGCCCATTGTCACGTCTGATTTTCCACTGCTTCCATTAAGAACATTATGTTACCCCTCAGTGCTCCAATATCGGTCTGCTTCCACTAGGAGAGGAAATCTGCAACCCTGCTAACTAATTATAGGTTGCTGTTGGATTAAAGCTCAAAGGGACTTCACTAGTTCAATGATCCTTAATCTTTCAGTGCCTTTTTCAAAAGTGCCTTACCTCTGTGTAGCCCACGGTGCTAATCACACTTTAGACTTCATGGAAAACGATTTGGAACCAAGCACGTTTGCCGAGAATCGAGATCAGCAGTCTAAGAGTGGTGCCACCACGCGAATCCTTCCTGGTTCCGACTGGCAGCCCGTGCTCTGTGAACGCTGCGCATTCAGCAGGTCTTTGAGATCAGCGTTGCCTCGTCACGGACGTGCTGCCACCCAGTGAAGTGTGAACAACTGCTTTGGCCGCGGGGGCAGGTAGTCCTTGTGAGATGACCACGACGCGAAGACGCAGAACAAGGCATGCCAGTGTACGGGGCGTATTTTCCATATCGTCTCAATTGTGCAGAATAATGACCGTTTGGATTTCTATAAACGTGGATGCAACTTTTACTAGATAATGACCTCTAGAACTAGAAGAAACCATATGTACGACCTCGTATGTCATTCAGTCCTTATATGCTCTATATTTGAGAGGCAAGTGTCTCAAAAATGGGAATGAGAGAGTAAAATAAAACAATTCTTTGTGTGATTATTCCAAACATTGGCCATTGTTTTAGAATCCGTGACGAGAAATAAGAGTAAGCAACGAATTAAATGTTTACACGATAATGAGCGATCTTGTCGATCGAGCAGGTGAAACAGCAGCATTTCCATTTGCGAAGGTCCTCGGCAGAAAAAACCCACAGATGACGTCGCTGAGCTTGTGAACATGTTCCACGGAGCTGAGCTACTGAGGCATCAGGGTTAGATGACACTAACGTTTCTCGTTGTCTCGAGCCTACGACCTTCCCAGATGTCAACAACAGCTCAATTCGAGGCCTCCACCATTTACGCGATGGCGCGCTTTTGCCACGAGTCGCTCATCATCAGAGTCTAGAACCGCTGCCGTCGTGCATTGCACAGAAGGAAAACTGTCTAGAAAGCCTTTCTCGGAATTCTTCTCGTCAGAGGAAAGTTTTTTTCTCCTTAAAATCGACTCTTCTTCAAAGCCTATCTTGTGACAGCTGCAGTCAAACGGCTCACGTTGTTTACCCTTATTCACAGGCTATCTTGTGACAGCTGCAGTCAAACGGCTCACGTTGTTTACCCTTATTCACAGGCTATCTTGTGACAGCTGCAGTCAAACGGCTCACGTTGTTTTCCCTTATTCACAGCCTATCTTGTGACAGCTGCAGTCAAACGGCTCACGTTGTTTACCCTTATTCACAGGCTATCTTGTGACAGCTGCAGTCAAACGGCTCACGTTGTTTACCCTTATTCACAGGCCACACGGTAAGAAACATGGTATGAAGTTGCAGAGGAGGCAACAGAGTGGCTCTCGCACACTTTTCCGTACACGGCTCTTGCCGTCATCACAGACTGCCTACAGCGATTTCCTCTTCCCTGAACAGCAGCGTAGACACCTCGGTCAAACCTCTAACTCGCGCCACAGTCAGCCTCTGTCGACTTCTGCCGACTCGCAGCTTTCTCGGCACACACCCAGGGAGAAACCCAAGCCACATCTCCATACAGCGTAGAAAGGTGTCCACTTTTTCACAGTTCAGGAAGCACACACCCAGGGAGAATTTCCAAGCCACTTCCTCTAAACGCTTAGAAGGAGGTCTGCTTTACAGTGCCAGCCAACTAGTTCTCACTGCCGTCATGGCGCGTTCCTAGCGAAAGGCTGAGTCCCTTGTTCCTGTCAGGCGACGTACCTGGTGGAGGTGGGGGAGGGGAGGGAGGAGGTGGTGCCTGCCTCGGCCCTCTACAAGCTGACCAGGGACAAGGCGCCAGCCTCGTCAGACCTCGTGCCCAGCGGTGCCAGCGCTGCAGAGCCTCCAGAGCCCGCGGACCTGCACGGCACCAAAAGGTACATGGCTTTTTGTTGAAGGAGGCACGCACAGCCATCTTTGCACTGATAACCTCGAAGGGCTTTCTGAAATCTGAGGGAGCCTTGATAGTTGGCTTCTCGCTTCATTTGTTTGTTTGTCTGTGCCTACTTTCTATCGATCTGAGTAAGGCGTCTTGCGTCGAAATATACAAGCTGTTAAACACGTTAATCAAAATATAACATTTGTATGTGGCTGATTGCGTGCAGAGCACTTCCATAAATTTTCCGAAAAACTGCTGTAAAAATGAAAATGACACGATGAAATATGAGAGAGAGAGACAGAGAAAGAGAGACAGAGAGAGAGAGAGAGAGAGAGAGAGAGAGAGAGAGATTTTCTTAAACTAAAACTTCATGATTTTATATGTAATATATATATGTTGAACGTCAGATGCCAGAAATAAAAGGTTTTCAGAGACTGAAGCAGTTCTAGACCAGGGGCCGGTTGCTCAACAGATGGGCTAAATCAGTGTCAGTTAGTGACTAGTTGCAAGGTAACTAGCTGGCAGTTAGGCTCACTATCTATCGAAGTTGCACAGCGTCAATTTAACTGAAAGGTAAACTACCTTGAAGCTATCGCGAGTAGCTGAATGTTAGTCCTGCTACGTCACAAGGTAATAAACATAGCTTTTTCATTGGTTAGTTGATGAATGCAACGAGCTATTTGATTGGGTGGGTTGGGGGATTTTCCACACGGAAAGAGGCGAACGCACAGCGTCAGCGAGAGAGTTGTTACGAGCCTGTCATATGAAACCGTGGATATCTAAATATAGCGTTGATACCTCCCTCAAACTGTTGATCTTTCGCTCCACCTGGTCTGCAGATGGAGAGTACATGGAAGAATGCGAGATTAAAAGGGAGATAGGGATGAATAAACGGGTGTGTGGGAGGATGGATGTATGGAGGGGGGGGGGATAAGTGGATAGGATAGATTGATAAGGATGAGTGTTGGGTAAGAATTCCGTAGCCAGGCGCCACTCTGCCCACTGCTGCACAAATGTAGAAAGGCGCGAACCAACTGTCCAATCAGCATGGCGAAATACGCTTCTGCCGCGAAAGTGACATCAGATGTATTAACATCGACCAATGAAAGTATCTTATCCACGCTATATTTAGATATCCACGGTTTCATATGACAAGCCCAGCCAAGCTTCGCGCACTTCTATTTGTAGCTGACGCGCGGACCTCAGCGACACCAGGAAAGACTATAAATACATTGTTGTCCTCGAACCTGCCTTTAGCTGTGTTTATAATACAACTATCTTCACTTTTTGCGTCTTTCAGACAGCTTACCAGATTATCGGAAATGGATCAATCTCGAGAAGGACTATGTTGCTTTTGACTGGTAACACAATTTTACTGCCAAAGGCACGGTAAATGAAGAAAACCTCGTGACGTGTAGATTATGAACAATTCGATGTAAAATTGGGGATGAGCGCTAATTAAACGCATTTTACACCATTCTGAAAACAGACAGCGATCATTCGATGGTATGTGACGTGGGCGGGATAATCGTATACTGCGTAAAATCGCAGAGCGAGTAGTTCTGGCATTTCTGGCGAGAGAGCTCATTTGCGATTGTACGCAAACTTCTAGTCTTCCCTCAGCATATCCACGTTCTGCAGCACGTCAGCTCGCCGAAAATCGAAACCGCTGGTGAAGATCTACGTCATCGAACTCCACAAAAGGATCAAAACGATCTCGATACACCCGATTTTGTCTCTGATATCGTTGACGAAAAATCTGGTGAATGATCGCCGCCATGTTTACCTCGCAACTAAGGGACTTTAGAGCTGCACCGACCACCTCTAAAATCTTCCCGCTAACTTAGCTGTCAGTTAGTCAAACTGGCGGTCGAGCAACCCAGTTAAGCTATCCGGCGCTAACTTAGCTGCTAGGTAGCGTTTTAGCTGACAGGTTGCCGATAACTGATTGTTGGGCAACCGGCCCCAGGACATGAATGTAAAGCCATTGTCCTACCACTCAGACATTCACCCTTCCTCTTCCACCGTGTGTTGTTAAGGTACCTGGCGGCAGCCTGGGCGAGTCCCGACCCGACGGAGAGGAAACGCGTGATCAAGAGACTCTACATGCTGTGGCACCCCGACAAGAACACCGAGTCTCCCCGAAGACTCTGCGACGAGATCGCTGGCAAGATTCGCAGGTGAGACAGTCGCCCTCTGTTGTGTTCAAATTAGAGCCTATAGAGGGTCTGATGTCATTATCTTCACCCAGAACCCTCAGCCGCTGAGCTCGTGGAGGTCACTGCAGTCGCGCATGCATGTATGTGTCACCGTGCATGAGAAACGAGGCTAAATCAGCAAAGTGGGTTTTGAGCAAACTCTGAAAAAAATCATCAGCGCACTTTGTTTACCTCCGCCAAGGAGGTTATGTTTTACCCTCGGTTATTACTTACCTCCGCCAGGGAGGTTATGTTTTACCCTCGGTTAGTTAGTAACCGCCGCCAAGGAGGTTATGTTTTACCCTCGGTTAGTTAGTTACCTCCGCCAAGGAGGTTATGTTTTACCCTCGGTTAGTTACTTACCTCCGCCAAGGAGGTTATGTTTTACCCTCGGTTAGTTACTTAGGTTATGTTTTACTCTCGGTTAGTTACTTACCTCCGCCAAGGAGGTTATGTTTTACCCTCGGTTAGTTAGTTACCTCCTCCACAGAGGTTATGTTTTACCCTCGGTTAGTTAGTAACCTCCGCCAAGGAGGTTATGTTTTACCCTCGGTTAGTTAGTTACCTCCGCCAAGGAGGTTATGTTTTACCCTCGGTTAGTTACTTACCTCCGCCAAGGAGGTTATGTTTTACCCTCGGTTAGTTACTTACCTCCGCCAAGGAGGTTATGTTTTACCCTCGGTTAGTTACTTACCTCCGCCAAGGAGGTTATGTTTTACCCTCGGTTAGTTAGTTACCTCCTCCACAGAGGTTATGTTTTACCCTCGGTTAGTTTGTTACCTCCGCCAAGGAGGTTATGTTTTACCCTCGGTTAGTTACTTACCTCCGCCAAGGAGGTTATGTTTTACCCTCGGTTAGTTACTTACCTCCGCCAAGGAGGTTATGTTTTACCCTCAGTTAGTTAGTAACCTCCGCCAAGGAGGTTATGTTTTACCCTCGGTTAGTTAGTTACCTCCGCCAAGGAGGTTATGTTTTACCCTCGGTTAGTTTGTTACCTCCGCCAAGGAGGTTATGTTTTACCCTCGGTTAGTTACTTACCTCCGCCAAGGAGGTTATGTTTTACCCTCGGTTAGTTACTTACCTCCGCCAAGGAGGTTATGTTTTACCCTCGGTTAGTTACTTACCTCCGCCAAGGAGGTTATGTTTTACCCTCGGTTAGTTACTTACCTCCGCCAAGGAGGTGATGTTTTACCCTCGGTTAGTTAGTTACCTCCGCCAAGGAGGTTATGTTTTACCCTCGGTTAGTTAGTAACCTCCGCCAAGGAGGTGATGTTTTACCCTCGGTTAGTTACTTACCTCCGCCAAGGAGGTTATGTTTTACCCTCGGTTAGTTACTTACCTCCGCCAAGGAGGTTATGTTTTACCCTCGGTTAGTTACTTACCTCCGCCAAGGAGGTTATGTTTTACCCTCGGTTAGTTACTTACCTCCGCCAAGGAGGTTATGTTTTACCCTCGGTTAGTTAGTTACCTCCGCCAAGGAGGTTATGTTTTACCCTCGGTTAGTTAGTTACCTCCGCCAAGGAGGTTATGTTTTACCCTCGGTTAGTTAGTTACCTCCGCCAAGGAGGTTATGTTTTACCCTCGGTTAGTTACTTACCTCCGCCAAGGAGGTTATGTTTTACCCTCGGTTAGTTAGTTACCTCCGCCAAGGAGGTTATGTTTTACCCTCGGTTAGTTAGTTACCTCCGCCAAGGAGGTTATGTTTTACCCTCGGTTAGTTACTTACCTCCGCCAAGGAGGTTATGTTTTACCCTCGGTTAGTTAGTTACCTCCGCCAAGGAGGTTATGTTTTACCCTCGGTTAGTTACTTACCTCCGCCAAGGAGGTTATGTTTTACCCTCGGTTAGTTAGTTACCTCCGCCAAGGAGGTTATGTTTTACCCTCGGTTAGTTACTTACCTCCGCCAAGGAGGTTATGTTTTACCCTCGGTTAGTTAGTTACCTCCGCCAAGGAGGTTATGTTTTACCCTCGGTTAGTTACTTACCTCCGCCAAGGAGGTTATGTTTTACCCTCGGTTAGTTAGTTACCTCCGCCAAGGAGGTTATGTTTTACCCTCGGTTAGTTACTTACCTCCGCCAAGGAGGTTATGTTTTACCCTCGGTTAGTTAGTAACCTCCGCCAAGGAGGTTATGTTTTACCCTCGGTTAGTTACTTACCTCCGCCAAGGAGGTTATGTTTTACCCTCGGTTAGTTACTTACCTCCGCCAAGGAGGTTATGTTTTACCCTCGGTTAGTTAGTTACCTCCGCCAAGGAGGTTATGTTTTACCCTCGGTTAGTTACCTCCGCCAAGGAGGTTATGTTTTACCCTCGGTTAGTTACTTACCTCCGCCAAGGAGGTTATGTTTTACCCTCGGTTAGTTACTTACCTCCGCCAAGGAGGTTATGTTTTACCCTCGGTTAGTTAGTTACCTCCGCCAAGGAGGTTATGTTTTACCCTCGGTTAGTTAGTTACCTCCGCCAAGGAGGTTATGTTTTACCCTCGGTTAGTTACTTACCTCCGCCAAGGAGGTTATGTTTTACCCTCGGTTAGTTACTTACCTCCGCCAAGGAG
>JAWQFJ010035488.1:37500-50000 GCA_034096865.1 Theodoxus fluviatilis | reverse complement strand
TCAACAACATCATCAACAACAACATCAACAACAACATCAACAACAACAACATCAACATCAACATCAACATCAACAACGAAGTCGCCATCGCCGCCGCCGTCGTCGTCGCCGTAATTTTTGTCGCCGTCGTCGTTTTCACCGCGCAACAAAAGCCATTCCTTTTGCTGACAGATACGTCCACAGACTGAGCCGCGGAGGAGTCGTGGCCAGCGACGATAACGACAGCGATGACAACATCGACGTCAGGGAGAGGCCGGAAGAGGAGGACGACTGGGGAGCGTTCTTCCGGGACCTGGACGAGCGGGTGCGCGAGCAGCAGGAAGCCAGGGAGGCGTGGAGAGACCCGACCTCCCTCCCCCTGCAGCCCAACCCCCAGCCCCGGGAAGGCAGCCGCTACCTACGCCAGGCAGAGCGGGACCTGGCGATGGCAGAGCGGACCCTGGCCTCCTCCATCGACAGCAACTGGGTCTGCTTCCTGGGCCAGCAGGTCAGGCCTACTGCTCCAGGGTGGTGGCGGTGGTGGTGGTGGTGGTGGTGGTGGTGGTTGTGGTGGTTGTGGTGGTGGTGGTGGTGGTGGTGGTGGTGGTGGTGGTGATAGTTGTGGTGGCGGAGGTGGTGGCGGTGGTGGTGGTGCCGGAGGTGATGGTGGTGGTGGTGCCGGAGGTGATGGTGGTGGTGGTGGTGGTGGTGGTGGTGGTTGTGGTGGTTGTGGTGGTGGTGCCGGAGGTGATGGTGGTGGTGATGGTGGTGGTGGTGGTGGTGGTGGTTGTGGTGGTGGTGGTGGTGGTGGTGGTGGTGGTGGTGGTGATGGTGGTGGTGGTGCCGGAGGTGATGGTGGTGGTGGTGGTGGTTGTGGTGGTTGTGGTGGTGGTGGTGGTGGTGGTGGTGGTGGTGGTGATAGTTGTGGTGGCGGAGGTGGTGGCGGTGGTGATGGTGGTGATGGTGGTGGTGGTGCTGGAGGTGATGGCGGTGGCGGTGGTGGTGGTGGTGATAGTGGTGGTGGTGATAGTGGTGGTGGTGATGGTGGTGTTGGTGGTGGTGGCGGTGGCAGTGGTGTTGACGGTGCAGCTGGTGGTGGTCTCGGCAGCGGCGCTGGTGATGGTGATGGTGGTGGTGGCGGTGGTGGTGATGGTAATAGTGGTGGTGGTGATAGTGGTGGTGGTGGTAATGGCGGTGGCGGTGGTGGTGGTGGTGGTGGTGATGGTGGTGGTGGTTGTGGTGGCGGTGGCGGTGGTGGTGGTGGTGGTGGTGGCGGCGGCGGCGCTGGTGGGGTGATGGTGGCGGTGGTGGCGATGGTGGTGGTGGTGGTGGTGATGGTGGTGGTGGTGGTGGTGGTGGTGGTGGTGGTGGTGGTGAAGGTGGTTGTGGTAATGGTGGGGGTGGTGGTGGTAGTGGCGGAGGAGGGGTGGTGGTGGTGGGGGTGCTCGGTTAGGTAGTTTGATTTGGGACTGTCCAATGGTTATGAACGAAAACACTGTTTTCAAATGGAAATTTCCTCTCCTCACTGCAATCGAACTCTGACGCTGGGATTAGCAATGACTGTTGACAACTGAAGTGAGGCGAGACAGGTGCCAGTTCTGTATGTCGATCACCCATAGAATTCACAGTGTTTGTTTATGATATTGACAAGAGCAATGAATACTCCTAGAAAACATGGTCCATTAAATGCGTATCTCTCTGTTGCAGGCCGCAGATAATTTCTGTCCTTCGATCACCCGTAGAATGCACAGTGTTTGTTTATGATATTGACAAGAGCAATGTATACTCCATCAAACCATGGTCCATGGAACGTGTATCTCTCTGTTGCAGGCAGCCGAGAAGGCACTAAAAGCCGCGCTCTACAGAAAAGATGCCAACCTCGCTAGTTTGAGCCATAGCTTAGTCGGCTTGTCGAGCGAAGTTGGCAACTCTGACGTCTCTTCCTGGGCGTCCCAGCTCGAGGCAAGCATCCTCTTTCCAGCCACCCCTGACTCATCTCCACATGTCTGTCACCCCGTGTTGTCTTTGTGCGAGAGTGACTCCACTACCTCCATTAACTAGTGTCTCGTTTGTATTGACTATTCAGATCACGTTGTCTTTAAATCATTTTTCCCTGAAGTTTTGACCTTCCAATTTTAATTCCTGCAGAGAAGACAATTGAAACAGTACTGTACGCAAACGGTACAAACTTCAAACACGTGACTTGTCAGCAGGAAATAATCCTACGCGCCACTAGTACGGGTTTCAAGCACAGCCCAAAGCGAGTTACAGAGACTGCAGATATTGAGTTAGTACAGGTTTCAAGTACAGGTCAAAGCGAGTCACAGAGACTGTAGATGTTGAGTTAGTACAGGTTTCAAGTACAGGTCAAAGCGAGTCACAGAGACTGTAGATGTTGAGTTAGTACAGGTTTCAAGTACAGGTCAAAGCGAGTCACAGAGACTGCAGATGTTGAGTTAGTACGGGTTTCAGCCACAGCCAAAAGTAAGTCACAGAGACTGTAGATGTTGAGCTGGTACGGGATTCAGTCACAGCCAGAAGCTAGTCACAGAGACTGTAGATGTTGAGCTGGTACGGGATTCAGTCACAGCCAAAAGTAAGTCACAGAGACTGTAGATGTTGAGCTAGCTAGTACGGGATTCAGCCACAGCCCAACGCAAGTCACAGAGACTGTAGATGTTGAGCTGGTACGGGATTCAGACACAGCCAAAAGCGAGTCACAGAGACTGTAGATGTTGAGCTGGTACGGGATTCAGACACAGCCAAAAGCGAGTCACAGAGGTTGTAGATGTTGAGCTGGTACGGGTTTCAGCCACAGCCAAAAGCGAGTGACAGAGACTGTAGATGTTGAGCTAGTATGGGTTTCAGTCACAGCCAAAAGTAAGTCACAGAGGCTGTAGATGTTGAGCTGGTACGGGATTCAGCCACAGCCAAAAGCGAGTCACAGAGGTTGTAGATGTTGAGCTGGTACGGGTTTCAGCCACAGCCAAAAGCGAGTCACAGAGACTGTAGATGTTGAGCTAGTACGGGTTTCAGTCACAGCCAAAAGTAAGTCACAGAGACTGTAGATGTTGAGCTAGTACGGGTTTCAGTCACAGCCAAAAGTAAGTCACAGAGACTGTAGATGTTGAGCTAGTATGGGTTTCAGCCACAGCCAAAAGTAAGTCACAGAGACTGTAGATGTTGAGCTGGTACGGGATTCAGACACAGCCAAAAGCGAGTCACAGAGGTTGTAGATGTTGAGCTGGTACGGGTTTCAGCCACAGCCAAAAGCGAGTGACAGAGACTGTAGATGTTGAGCTAGTATGGGTTTCAGTCACAGCCAAAAGTAAGTCACAGAGGCTGTAGATGTTGAGCTGGTACGGGATTCAGCCACAGCCAAAAGCGAGTCACAGAGGTTGTAGATGTTGAGCTGGTACGGGTTTCAGCCACAGCCAAAAGCGAGTCACAGAGACTGTAGATGTTGAGCTAGTACGGGTTTCAGTCACAGCCAAAAGTAAGTCACAGAGACTGTAGATGTTGAGCTAGTACGGGTTTCAGTCACAGCCAAAAGTAAGTCACAGAGACTGTAGATGTTGAGCTAGTATGGGTTTCAGCCACAGCCAAAAGTAAGTCACAGAGACTGTAGATGTTGAGCTAGTATGGGTTTCAGCCACAGCCAAAAGTAAGTCACAGAGACTGTAGATGTTGAGCTAGTACGGGTTTCAGTCACAGCCAAAAGTAAGTCACAGAGGCTGTAGATGTTGAGCTAGTATGGGTTTCAGCCACAGCCAAAAGTAAGTCACAGAGACTGTAGATGTTGAGCTAGTACGGGTTTCAGTCACAGCCAAAAGTAAGTCACAGAGGCTGTAGATGTTGAGCTAGTATGGGTTTCAGCCACAGCCAAAAGTAAGTCACAGAGACTGTAGATGTTGAGCTAGCTAGTATGGGTTTCAGCCACAGCCACAAGCGAGTCACAGAGGCTGTAGATGTTGAGCTAGTATGGGTTTCAGCCACAGCCCAAGGCTAGTGACAGAGGTTGTAGGGGGCGATGTTGAAATTTTCATCCCAACTGCTCTGCATGACTTTGACCCCTGTCCTTGTTGCTACGAAGAAATTTCGTACCGTTACTGTCAAGCATGTTAAAAAAAAATACCTGTCATTAAGCACGACCCTCTGCAGCACTGACAGGGGAAACTCCATGAAAAGCGTATGTTCAATCACCTCTCTCTCTCTCTCTCTCTCTCTCTCTCTCTCTCTCTCTCTCTCTCTCTCTCTCTCTCTCTCTCTCTGTCTCTCTCTCTCTCTGTCTCTGTCTCTGTCTCTCTCTCTGTCTCTCTATCTGTCTCTCTCTGTGTCTCTCTCTCTGTATCTTTTTCTCTCTCTCTCTTTCTCTTTGTCTCTCTTTCTTTCTCTCTCTGTCTCCCTCTCTGTCTCTGTCTTTCTCTCTGTCTCTCTCTCTTTCTCTCTCTCTCTCTGTCTCTCTCTCTTCTCTCTCTCTGTCTCTCTCTGTCTGTCTCTCTCTCTCTCTCTGTCTCTGTCTCTCTCTTTCTCTCTCTCTCTCTTTTTCTCTCTCTGTGTTTGTCTCTCTCTGTCTCCTTCTGTCTCTCTCTGTCTCTCTCTCTCTGTATCTCTCTTTCTATCTCCCCTCTCTCTGTCTGTCTCTGACTCCTCCCTATCTCTCTCTCTCTCTGCCTCTCTCTCTCTCTCTCTCTCTCTCTCTCTCTGTCTCTCTCCATGAAAGTATTTTCCATCCTGGTATCCTTTGAAGATTTGTGGAGTCGCATTGGCTGGACTGAAACAGGCTCCCAAAGGACGGTAACATTTTACCGGATGATGTGAAAATTTGTGGAGAACGTTGCAGACATTCTGAAATCATTTTGTCGAAATGTCGATTTTGGAGTGTAGCTTTTTCAAAAGATTTTAACTCTCCAACCGTCAGTCCGATTTTAAAGCGGTTTTCGTCATTGGACGGAGCGTTCAAAGCACGTGCAGGGGCAGCCAGTAACCAAAGAAATCTACAAAGTTAGAGTCAAGACTCGTTTCGGGATGATAGGTCATAAACTGCTGCCACCAGTTATGCGTCTTCTCGTCAGAAGTAAAAGTAAAAGTATGATTTTATATAGCGACTTAGCACCCATGTCGGGGTCTCTAACAGCTTTACACTTCACGGCATGCACACACAGTGGACTGTAGGTTGGGATTTAGCGTTCCACTCGCTTAGAATAAAATCATGCTTAGAGTGCATTTCAACTGAATCAAAACGAGGTGATGAATTCATCAGCCATCATTTGGCATTGCTTTTCATGAGTTTTGAATTTCTATGTGCCATGTCACAGTTTTGAAAATCGATTCTTTAAACAACGAATAAAGAATGAGAAGCATTGTGTATCTTGTTTGACTAGATCGTCTGAAAAAGAAGAACGCTAGGGTATAGTCACTGGTTTGTGTACGTATGTGTGTATGTGTATATGCGTGCGTGCAAGCATGTGTGTCTGCGCACGCGCGCGTGTTTTGTGAGTGTTTCGTGTTGTACTATCAATAGCAGTTGCAGCAGTAGCAGTAATAACAGTAGCAGTAGCAGTAGTAGTAGTAATGATGATGGTGGTAGTGGAATTAGTAGCAGTAGTTGTTTTGTGGTAGTAGTAGTAGTAGCAGTAGTAGTAGTATAGTAGTACTAGTGGTAGTAGTAGTAGCAGCAGTAGCAGTTGTAGTAGTTGTGGTAGTTGCAGCAGCAGCAGAGGTTTTAGTAGTAGCAGCAGTAGTTGTAGTAGTAATAGTAGTAGTAGTAGTAGTGGTAGTAGTAAGGTAGTAGTAGTAGTAGTAGAAGTATTAGAAGTAGTAGTAGTAAAAGTAGTAGTAGAAGTAGTAGTAGTAGAAGTAGTAGTAGTAGTAGTAGTAGTAGTAGTAGTAGTAGTAGTAGTAGTAGTAGTAGTAGAATTAGTAGTAGTAGAAGTAGTAGTAGTAGTAGTAGTAGTAGTAGTAGTAGTAGTAGAAGTAGAAGTAGTAGCAGAAGTAGTAGTAGTAGTAGTAGAAGTAGTAGTAGTAGTAGTAGTAGTAGTAGTAGCAGCAGCAGTAGTTGTAGTAATAATAGTAGTAGTAGTGGTGGTAGTAGTAAGGTAGTAGTAGTAGTAGTAGTAGTAGTAGTAGTAGTAGTAGTAGTAGTAGCAGTAGTAGTAGTAGTAGAAGTAGTAGAAGTAGTAGTTGAAGTAGTAAAAGTAGTAGTAGTAGTAGTAGTAGAAGTAGTAAAAG
Source organism: Theodoxus fluviatilis (assembly GCA_034096865.1). Lineage (NCBI taxonomy): Eukaryota > Metazoa > Mollusca > Gastropoda > Cycloneritida > Neritidae > Theodoxus > Theodoxus fluviatilis. Next base: position 43,790 of record JAWQFJ010035488.1, on the reverse strand, counting down.
TAGTAGTAGTAGTAGTAGTAGTAGTAGTAGTAGTAGTAGTAGTAGTAGTAGTAGTAGTAGTAGTAGCAACAGCAGCAGCAGTAGTAGTAGTAGTAGTAGTAGTAGTAGTAGTAGTAGTAGTAGTAGTAGTAGTAGTAGAAGTAGTAGTAGAAGTAGTAAAAGTAGTAGTAGTAGTAGTAGAAGTAGTAAAAGTAGTAGTAGTAGTAGTAGTAGTAGTAGAAGTAGTAGTAGTAGTAGTAGTAGTAGCAGCAGCAGCAGCAGCAGCAGTAGTAGTAGTAGTAGTAGTAGTAGTAGTAGTAGTAGTATTAGTAGTAGTAGTAGTAGTAGTAGTAGTAGTGATGGTGATCGTCGCCGTCGTTGTCGTCTGGTGTTGGCGGCAGCGGTGCCTGTTGTGGTGGTGGCGGTGGTGGTGGTGGTGGTGGTGGTGGTGGTGGTGGTGGTGGTGGTGGTGATGGTGGTGGTGGTGGTGCCTGTTGTGATGGTAGTGGTTTCGGTGGTGGTGGTGGTGGTGGTGATGGTGGTGTTTTTCACAAAAGCTCTTAATCGAAACTTCATGTCGTTTCAGAGCGTGATTGGGCAGTTTAGTCGTTTGCGGTACCCGGACAGCTCGAGGGGAAATACAATTCCTGCAGAGATCTACAGCGAAAACGACGCCGCCAGAACAAACGAACTCGCCCGGAAGATTGTGGACAAGATGGCTGAACAACTGCCGTGAGTGAATGACTGCCAGACACAGAAAACCTTGCAGGCAGTAAGGATTCCAGTGTTGCTGCTTGAAAACTTGCGAATGTTGTTGTTGATTTTTATTTGAATACATCAGCTTTGTTGTTTTGTATGTCTCGTTTTGATCGTCATTGTGCATAGCGAGAGATATTCCGTTGTGTACAAATTGCAGGGGGTTTTGTTGTGTGTCTTTTAATATGTCTTGTATCCTATTCTATGTGGATAAATCTTTTCACATCGTTTCTACAGAAAATGTGAAACATGCATCTACAAACATTAAACACTCAGATGCTGATCACCGATTTCACGAAACGCAATTGAAGTTTAGATTTGATGACGTGTCGCTACTCAGCTGTCGAGGCGGTAGACAGCCTCCGTGAGTGTATCTGCACATGACCGAGTCTAACATCTTGCTCAGCACCTGCTTGCCAGTTCTCTAGCAACACTCCCAGGCTGCTCTGATGGACACATTTCTAATTCTACAACAGGCCACTGTTACATGCAGCGTTGAACGTAGGCGGTAGGATGCGTCAGACGTCAGACCTGACAAGTATTACATTATGAAAAGGGCAAAACTTCCTTTTCAATTTGTACTGTTGCACTTGTGGATATTAAAAGTTTTGTTACCTGAAACCGTTCATGTAAAGATAATGATCAGCTTGTTATATATGCAAATGACTTTGCAGAAAATGAGTGATACATATCACGGGGAGCATTATAAACCCTTATATTGACATTGTTATCAAGATGAAATTTCATTAATTGCATCATGGTGTTTATTGATACTTGCTGGGGAAAAAAGTTTGCTAAATTTTGGAGTTGTCAATTTTGATGGTTTTAAATACCATGTACCCCTTTGTGTTACATAACTGTATGTTTGATATGTAAAATATTTCACTTTTAATGTCATGTTTTCATGTCATGTAATGTCATGTAGCACAAGGTTTCGTTGAAGTGTTCCTTCCATTATTGTATCTGTGTGCAGCCATTTTCCTGAAAAATTACTTACCCTCGTGTGAAGCGTGGATCTGTGACTCATTCAGACCAGAGAGAACTCTGAGCGCAAACCTCTGCCAAGGAAGCCTACAATCCTCTTCCATGGCCTGTGTGATTCAGTCAGGATGTTCTGCTAGCCAGGCCTGTGTGATTAATCAAGGCAGCATGTTCTGCTAGCCAGGCCTGTGTGATTAATCAAGGCAGCATGCTCTGCTAGCCAGACCTGTGTGATTAATCAAGGCAGCATGTTCTGCTAGCCAGGTCTGTGTGATTAATAAAGGCAGCATGTTCTGCTAGCCAGGCCTGTGTGATTAATCAAGGCAGCATGCTGTGCTAGCCAGGCCTGTGTGATTAATAAAGGCAGCATGTTTTGCTAGCCAGGCCTGTGTGATTAATCAAGGCAGCATGCTCTGCTAGCCAAACCTGTGTGATTAATCAAGGCAGCATGTTCTGCTAGCCAGGCCTGTGTGATTAATCAAGGCAGCATGTTCTGCTAGCCAAACCTGTGTGATTAATCAAGGCAGCATGCTCTGCTAGCCAGGCCTGTGTGATTAATCAAAACAGCATGCTCTGCTAGCCAGGCCTGTGTGATTAATCAAGGCAGCATGTTCTGCTAGCCAAACCTGTGTGATTAATCAAGGCAGCATGTTCTGCTAGCCAGGCCTGTGTGATTAATCAAGCCAGCATGCTCTGCCAGCCAGGCCTGTGTGATTAATCAAAACAGCATGCTCTGCTAGCCAGGCATTGATTCGGTGATATAACATTCTTTGTTTATATTTGAAGAGAACACGACGCTTAATATGAAAAATCTGATGTCTTTCTTTTCAGGTTATGAGGTGCTCATAGTTTTGTTCCCACTTTGTATAGACATATATTTCTTGTTGCTACTTCACGCCATTTTGACGGCGATTTATAGCCACTCTTTGAGTCGTGTTGAAGATTCAGGGAAGCGTCAGTTTTTGACGTTTCCAAGTCCTGTTGTTACACTTCGTTGTTGAAATTGTTGTTGTTGTTGGAAAGCAGGATCTAAAAGGGAAAGTAATGACGGATTTCTGTTTTCCCTTTGTCCAACTCGGCTCTGGTCTTGTATGATTATCACGCATCCTTCCAACCTACATGTATGAGGTATTTTGGCAAACCAAATTGGAGTTCATTCTTTGTTTTCGTTGTGTGTGAAATACACGCTGATATGCGTTGCCATTGTAATTGTTCGATGGATATGTCATATTTCTACATCGACCTTCGCAATCTATTAGTTTGAACTTTATCGGAGGGAAATGTATGTTTTTTTCCTATTAGTATTGCGTGTTTTATACCAAGCTTCAACTTCTGTGGTGCATGTGTCTGAAGCGCTATTTTCTATTGCCTTTTAAAATCGATTTATAATTTTTGATGTCCATGTCTATATAGATCGCACGTATACTTTCAAATGCAGGTATGATTTTAGATTTTTAGAGATGATAAATATGACGGTTTCTATGTTGTATATTTTTTGCCACTGTAACTGATTGAAGATAACTGTACAGTTTTCTATCTTTACAACATTTCACCATGGACTTTATTACTGTGTGAAATTAGAACTGAGTGATATGTATAAAGTACATATATCTCATTCTTTCTTCCTGCGCAATTACATAAATGCCATGCAACAAGTTCTGTGGCGTTTGTATGAGAAGCACGCGCTCTCGTGACATGCCTTTGCATTTCCATTTCGGTATTTGTCACTCACAGAACGGGCAGACAAAAGCACATTTGGAACATTCGTCTGTATGGTATCAGATGGGAACAGCCGAACGTTATGTTGATCTCCTTCTCTGCAGCTTTTCACTCAGATTTATATCCATACTAGAAACAAAATGTGGGCGCAATGCATAAAAGACGATAAATGAATCATTCTGTTCATCTCATGGCACTTGCTTGATGCCAACTCCCTGTGGGTTGGGGGTGAAAATAGACCCACCGCGTCTCCCTCTGGGTTGGGGGTGAAAATAGATCCACCACGTCTCCCTGTGGGTTGGGGGTGAGAATAGACCCACCGCGCCTCCCTGTGGGTTGGGGGTAAGAATAGACCCACCGCGTCTCCCTACACGATTCGTAAGAGGCAAATAACTAGGGAAATCGTGACTTGATTTGTGCTTGCTCAAACCAGTTTCCTCTGATTTCGTAATTAATTGTCTTACATATCCTACATAGGCTGATAGGCCGGGAAATACAATTCATTCGTTCATTCGTTCATTTATTCGTTCATTGCTTGCTGCCAGGCATCAAATTCTGCGGCACAAGCGGCTGAAGTGTGTATTTACATATCATTTAACCCTCGGACTTCCACAGTCGGGAAAACCGGACTGCGATGGCCGAGTGCGACAGTCTGAATTTTCGCCCACGTGACAGTGCCTTCACGAGGCTCCCTCTGTTGGTTCTACCCACCAGTAAGAGCACAGCACACAGCACAGCACACAGCACAGCACACAGCACAGCAGGTCTACCGTCAATGCCGGTGCGCTTGGTGTGTGCTTCTTCTTGTTGTTGTTGTTGTTGTTATCACTGCACTCCGAGAGTTGCAATCGGTGATGCTTTTTCTTCTACATCCATATAATCTCTATATATTTGTAATATTGAAGACACCTACAATGTACTTCCAAACACAATTTTTGTGTGTTATTCGATTCGTACTGAAGAGAAGAAGAATACTGTTGCCTTTGCCTCGTGCTGTACATATTTATATGTATATATTTCGCGTTTACCATCGTAACGATTTGAAAGAGAAGTATTGTTGCTGTAGCTTCACAGTCTTTTTCCTTGAGCCGTTTTTGTACTAAACTTTTAGAGCCATGTCTGAAGGAATAATGATTTGTCGTTCTTTTAGTGCAAGGTTATTTTGGGCAATGCCATGCATCGAGCCCTCGACTTGTTCATCTACGGAGTGGGTCGAGCAGTCTGTCAGAATTTTTATTAAATCCTCTAGCTGTGATAATTTAAAAAAAGAGTCTGAGTATTATTCTCGTCTATTAGTCGTACTGTGTCTACATTGTTTCGATATTTCTCCACTTACTTCTTCTGAAGTAATCTTTTAATTGCGCATTTTTATACAGCGGGTCTCTGTGGCCGAGTGGTTAGCGCGCTGGACCTACAGTCGCTTGCGGCCAGTGGGTACGGCGTTCGAAGCTGCGCGGTTCCCAGAGTTGCATCCTTGAGCAAGATGCTTAACTCGCATTGCTTCTCCCCACCCAGGAGTAAAACCGGGTACCTGTGAGAGGAAACAGTGAGAGTGGCGGTAGTGAGAGGAAACAGTGAGTGGCGGTAGTGAGAGGAAACAGTGAGGGTGGCGGTAGTGAGAGGAAACAGTGAGAGTGGCGGTAGTGAGAGGAAACAGTGAGTGGCGGTAGTGAGAGGAAACAGTGAGAGTGGCGGTAGTGAGAGGAAACAGTGAGAGTGGCGGTAGTAAGAGAAAACAGTGAGAGTGGCGGTAGTGAGAGGAAACAGTGAGAGTGGCGGTAGTGAGAGGAAACAGTGAGAGTGGCGGTAGTGAGAGGAAACAGTGAGAGTGGCGGTAGTGAGAGGAAACAGTGAGGGTGGCGGTAGTGAGAGGAAACAGTGAGGGTGGCAGTAGTGAGAGGAAACAGTGAGTGTGGCAGTAGTGAGAGGAAACAGTGAGGGTGGCGGTAGTGAGAGGAAACAGTGAGGGTGGCGGTAGTGAGAGGAAACAGTGAGGGTGGCGGTAGTGAGAGGAAACAGTGAGGGTGGCGGTAGTGAGAGGAAACAGTGAGGGTGGCGGTAGTGAGAGGAAGCGACTCAAGCGGAGTACAGGGATGGAGGGACGCATATTTTGCCGTGAGAAATGAAGCGAGGACCACCTTGTCTTGCAGAGGAAGGTGAAGAGGCATAATTCGTTATGATGATGATGATGACGACGACGATTGATGATGCATCTCTGGTCACCGCCCAGCGGGCGCCCAGTGACCCTCTTAACTCCTCGGCAAGGGAGGCAGTGTGGATGAGGCACCTTGTCCAAGCAAGCAACTGTGGGATCCGTACAGAATTGAACACCGAACCTTCCAGCCGTGAAGCCAATAAAGGCGAGTGCCTTGACCACAGGTCTAGAGACCCCTGGCCGTGCAAGACGATCCAGATTAAAATCGCGGGAGCAGTTTTCCCGCCAGCGCTCTGCAAAGTTGTCAGGGAGCAATGCAAAGTTGTGAGGGAGCAATGCAAAGTTGTGAGGGAGCAATGCAAAGTTGTGAGGGAGCAATGCAAAGTTGTCATGGAGCAATGCAAAGTTGTCAGGGAGCAATGCAAAGTTGTGAGGGAGCAATGCAAAGTTGTGAGGGAGCAATGCAAAGTTGTGAGGGAGCAATGCAAAGTTGTGAGGGAGCAATGCAAAGTTGTGAGGGAGCAATGCAAAGTTGTGAGGGAGCAATGCAAAGTTGTCAGGGAGCAATGCAAAGTTGTCAGGGAGCAATGCAAAGTTGTCAGGGAGCAATGCAAAGTTGTCAGGGAGCAATGCAAAGTTGTCAGGGAGCAATGCAAAGTTGTCAGGGAGCAATGCAAAGTTGTCAGGGAGCAATGCAAAG
>JAWQFJ010035488.1:30000-32500 GCA_034096865.1 Theodoxus fluviatilis | reverse complement strand
TGTCACTGAGGGTGTCACTGTGTGTTACTGTTGGAGTGTGTAAGTGTGTGTGTAAGATCACCTGTCACTGAGGGTGTCACTGTGTGTGTGCATATTTGTGATGTGACTGGACGTGGTGCTGAGTGCATGTCTTGCTGTTGGAGTGTGTAAGTGCGTGTGTAAGATTACCTGTCACTGAAAGCGTCACTGTGTGTGTACATATTTGTGATGTGACTGAACGTGGTGGTGAGTGCATGTCTTGCTGTTGGAGTGTGTAAGTGTGTGTGTAAGATCACCTGTCACTGAGAGTGTCACTGTGTGTTACTGTTGGAGTGTGTAAGTGTGTGTGTGTGTAAGATCACCTGTCACTGAGGGTGTCACTGTGTGTTACTGTTGGAGTGTGTAAGTGTGTGTGTAAGATTACTTGTCACTGAGGGTGTCACTGTGTGTTACTGTTGGAGTGTGTAAGTGTGTGTGTAAGATCACCTGTCACTGAGGCTGAAATGGTCGTTATCGGCAACATTTCAGGACACTGTACCTGAGGTACTCTGTCCGATCGGACAGAGTACCTCGGTTTGAAATCACGGCATTTGAAATAGAACGAGACCGCAGCCGCCACTCCGCCTGACTGACTTCGCACGCCCGGGGAGTTATGCTAAGATCGGCCGCTTTAATAAATCTGCATTTTGTGACAAACGTCTTGCTCGGCGGTACTGTACTCCATGCACCTTAACGGTCCGCGTGATTCGGGTGTAATCTTAAGCTAAACGACGTTTATTGGCGCTGCTGAAATGGTCGAAGTCGGAAACATTCGGAACGTCGTTTGGCATTAAGATTACACCCGAATCACGCGGACCTTTAAGGTGCATGGAGTACAGTACCGCCGAGCAAGACGTTTGTCACAAAATGCAGATTTATTAAAGCGGCCGATCTTAGCATAACTCCCCGGGCGTGCGAAGTCAGTCAGGCGGAGTGGCGGCTGCGGTCTGAGCTGAGCGCTATCATCGGTATGTCACGTGACTGTAAGGATGAGATTTCAAACTGAGGTACTCTGTCCGATCGGACAGAGTACCTCAGGTACTTTGTCCGATCGGACAGAGTACCTCAGGTACAGTGTCCGGAAATGTTGCCGATAACGACCATTTCAGCGTCACTGAGGGTGTCACTGTGTTTTACTGTTGGAGTGTGTCAGTGTGTGTGTAAGATTACTTGTCACTGAGGGTGTCACTGTGTTTTACTGTTGGAGTGTGTCAGTGTGTGTGCAAGATTACCTGTCACTGAGGGTGTCACTGTGTTTTACTGTTGGAGTGTGTAAGTGTGTGTGTAAGATCACCTGTCACTGAGGGTGTCACTGTGTCTTACTGTTGGAGTGTGTAAGTGTGTGTGTAAGATCACCTGTCACTGAGGGTGTCACTGTGTGTTACTGTTGGAGTGTGTAAGTGTGTGTGTAAGATTACTTGTCACTGACAGTGTCACTGTGTGTTACTGTTGGAGTGTGAAAGTGTGTGTGTACGATCACCTGTCACTGAGAGTGTCACTGTGTGTTACTGTTGGAGTGTGCAAGTGTGTGTGTAAGATCACCTGTCACTGAGGGTGTCACTGTGTGTGTACATATTTGTGACGTGACTGGACGTGGTGGTGAGTGCATGTCTTACTGTTGGAGTGTGTAAGTGTGTGTGTAAGATTACTTGTCACTGAGAGTGTCACGGTGTTTTACTGTTGGAGTGCGTAAGTGTGTGTGTAAGATCACCTGTCACTGAGAGTGTCAATGTGTGTGTATATATTTGTGATGGGACAGGACGTGGTGGTGAGTGCATATGTTACTGTTGGTGTATGTAAGTGTTTGTGTAAGATTACTTGTCACTGAGAGTGTCACTGTGTATGTACATATTTGTGACGTGACTGGACGTTGTGGTAAGTGCACATGTTACTGTTGGAGTGTGTAAGTGTGTGTGTCAAATTATTTGCAAATATTTGAGAGTGTGACAGTGTGTGTGTACGATTATTATTTTTTTGGCTGAGCATGAGAAAACTAGACTTTCAAAAACAGAAAGTATCAGCTCTTGACAAAATAACATGTTTATAGCACATCTGGTAAATTCATGTTACGACAGCAAAGCAATGCATGAGGCAGCTAGCTGATGACTGGGCGGGGTGTTTGCGCGAAAAGACTTCTAGCGACCACTCGCAGCGTGGTTTGAAGGACGTGGTGACGTCTGTGTCAGACTGGGTGGTGGGGCAGTACTGGGCTCCATTTACAATGCGCGGGAACATGGTCCTTGACAACTAGGTCTAAAAGAGCTCGGGGGCGCGTGCTTATGCTGTAAACCTTGCGAGATCTTGCGAGGAATAGGCCGGTGTCAGCATGGGTCAGCACGATGAAAGCAGATGGAAAGGCAGGCACACGTTTGACACATGCTGAAACCGGCCTACACCTCGCAGGACCTCGCAAGACCTGGCAAGACCTTGCGTCTATGCAACGCGGCCCAGGCCTGGGCAAGGCGTCACAGTCTCCACTGCG
>JAWQFJ010035488.1:12500-25000 GCA_034096865.1 Theodoxus fluviatilis | reverse complement strand
ACAGACGCACGCGCACACACATACACGTATATACACGCGCGCGCGCGCACACAGGCACGCACGCACACATTGACTACTCTTGCAGGGCACTGAACCACCCTCTTGTCTCTGCATGACAGTGCTGACGGCTGCCGGCGCCATGGCAACACAGAGGCGAGGGTTCGAGCGCATGAAGCAGTCCAACCGCGCGCAGCACGCCCAGAGCTTCGCGGCTGCCTTCGGGCAGAAGGAGGAGCTGACTGACCGCATCCGCAACATCCTGAAGGGGTACCCACGGGACAGCACCGTCATGAAGGAGTTCCTGCAGAACGCCGACGACGCCGGCGCCACGGAACTGGTCTTCCTGAAGGACTTCCGGAGCCACGGGTGCGAGAAGGTTCTGTGCGAGACGTGGAAGCACCTGCAGGGGCCCGCACTCTGCGTCTACAATGACAGCAGCTTCTCCGCCAGCGACATCGCGGGCATCCAGAGGCTGGGGCTGGGCAGCAAGGAGGACGACCCGCTCAAGACGGGCCAGTACGGCGTCGGCTTCAACGCCATCTACCACCTGACAGACGCGCCCGCCTTCTGGACGAAAGGAGAGAACCTCACGAAGGAAGGAGACTCGGAGGTGTTATGCGTTCTCGATCCCAACATGTTCTTCGTGCCGCCCACCACCCCGATGAAGCCAGGCATCATGCTGAGGAATCTGGACCAGGTCCGCCAGTCTTTTCCAGACATCTTCTCTGGATTCCTGCCTCGCTACACCGAGCGGCCCGGAACCTTCTTCCGCTTTCCCCTGAGGAACAAGGAGTTCGCCGAAAAGTCCAAGATCCCTGAGGTCAGGCAAGAAATCACGACCAAAATTGTGGAAGATTTGTTGGAAGAGATGAAGAAGGACATGTTCGAGTCCCTGATGTTTCTGAGCAACGTGCGGAAGATCTCCATTGCCAGAGTGGAGGAGAACGGTGACGTCACCATCGAGTACGCCGTGGAGTCGACCATGAGCGAGACTGACGGCCAACGTCACAAAACCTTCATGGCGGGGTTGGCTGCCGAGGCCCACCGGGTCCTGAGGAGAGATGAGACCAGAGCAGGCCAGACGCGGGAGGTCGGACTGGACCAGATGGATTCCCGGGAAGTGGCGGTGACGCTGACCATTTCGGACGCCCCGAACGGCGCGCCAGAGAATTGCGGAAGGCGAGAGGAGTGGCTGGTCGTCCACCGGTACGGCTTCCAGCACAGAGCTGACCTGCCCGAGTCGCTCCGCGAGGCCTGGGCGAACGGCCAGATCAAGCTGCTGCCTCGAGGGGGCGTGGCAGTTCTGAGGAAACCGGCCTCCTCCCATACGGGCCTCCGTCCCGCCTTCTGCATCCTGCCGTTGCCCGTGCAGACCGGATTGCCCGTGGCAGTGAACGGCCACTTCGCCCTCAGCAGCCAGGACCGCCGGAACCTCTGGCACGGCAACGACCACCGAGGCGAGTGGAACCGGGAAGTGGTGAGGGGCGTCATCGTGCCGGCCTACCTGTCTGCGCTCTCCTCCCTGCGTGACGCCTTCTTCCCCCCGGAGGGACCACTCGACACGGGTCCTGACGACCCCGGGATGCAGGCAGCGCTGTACACCTACCACTCCCTCTTCCCCAGTCTGCAGTCGGCTGAGGGAGAGCTGTGGAAGGTCCTTGTGCAGGATTTCTTCCAGAGGATTGTCGCAGAGAGGCTGCCGCTCTTCCCGGTTGTGAAGATGTGTCTGAGGGAGAAAGGAAAGAAGAAAAAGAAGAAGAAGTCCAAGGAGAACAATACGGAGGACGCGAACACGCCCCGTCATGAGCTGAAATGGGTGGCAGTTGCAGCTGATTCTGGATTTCCCGGGATTTTCCAGAACCTGGCACAGGATTACTTCCTTTGGAAACAGGACGCCAAAGACGAAGACAAAAAGAGAGCAGTGAAGACAAGCAATGCCTTGGTCACCATCCTCATGGCTTTGGGGCTGGACATCGTTTCATCCCCAATGTCCATCTACATTGACATCCTGGCCTGCCTGGAGAAGCTGTCTGAAGGAGAAGAGAAAGAGTCCGTGGTGGCAGCAGGGACCGTCCACACAGCCACTCCTTCCCTGGTCATCAGGTTTCTCAAGACCTTCGAGGACCCAGACACCCAGTGCCTCCTCAAGGAACTCCCGCGGCCAGTGGACGAGACAGTCTTGGGTGACGAAGACAGCTTGAGACGAGTGGTGGACTTTTGTACCGAAGATGAGAACTTCATCTCCAAGTTGCCGGGTCTTCCTCTCTGCTTGTCTCGAGCGAAGGAGGTCAGGAAGTACACAGCAGAGAATCCCGTGATCGTCACGAGATTTGCAGACCTACTTCCCAACTCTGCCAATCTCTTTCTCCACGAGCAAATCCTGAGACATTTCGATGGGCACATTGGAAGCTCTGTAACACTCAAGAAATTCGACGTGGAGATCTTTGGCAAGTACCTCGAGTACTCTTTTCCAAAGAAAAGGTTTGGAAGTGGCCGTCCTATTGAATGGGTTCCTCAAACAAGACCAAGCACCCCAAGTGAAAACTGGGTTCATCGCGTGTGGGAGTTTTTATCTGCCCTCTTTTCGGAAGAAGACAAGGCCCGCAAGGAAGAAGACAAGGCCCGCAAAGAAGAAGAAAGAGCCCCCAAGAAGAACGTGAAGAAGGCTTCCAACGCGTCTGCACCAAAGCCCGAGAAGGTGAAGGGGAAACAAGCGAGCTCCGAAGGTGGAACCCGCTCGGTCGTCATGGAGCAGCTGCTGGCTTTGGAAAACTGGTGCCTTTTGCCCACGTGGATCGGCTCACCGTCAGAAGCTGGAAAGGGAGGGGCCGCCCACTTCTCCCTTGCCACGTCACAAAGAACCCAGCCTCCCACACAAGAGGGCAACGGCCCGAACGTCCAGTTCTTCTTGTATCCCATTGGACAGAGACATCACGTTCTCTTCGTTGAAAGCGCTAGCGCCTTGATCAAACTGCCTGAAGTCCTCCGGAAGCTGAGAGTCCCAAAGCTGAGCATGAAGCATGTTGACATCCTGATCAAGTCTGCTGCGTGTGACCTGGCGTCCGGACTGGTGGCCGGAGTGGAGGATCCTGTGAGCATGCTGTCCCTCCTGGCATCGAACGACCCCGGGATGACACAGGGTCTGGAAATGGAAGATGGAAGAATCATACTGAGGTACTTCTGCGAACGGCTGAAGGTTCTTGCAAAAGAGATGAACGAGGAGACATTGAGGAAAAGACTGAGGGAACTCCCGTTCTTCTACACTGCAGAGAGAAAGTTCACGTCACTGTCCCAGTGCAGTAGGCCCGTCTGCATTGAGGACTGCAACAACAAGCACGTTCCGAAACGGCACCTGGGTGAGTGCCTGCAGTACAACGAGATGGTGTCCCTCTTCCATTTCCCAGAACTCATGAAACTGTACAAGTTTGTGTCTATCAAAGTCTTCGATCCCATCGACTTCTACACCAGGATCCTCCTCGACTTCTTCAGCCGGATGCCGCATGACGCGCGTATAGCCCACCTGGAGTTCATCAGAGACAACCTTTTGACGGTGCCAGTGGGAGAGAAGTTTAGCCCTGAACAGACCGGTCTCATCAGCAAGCTGAGGACGGTACCCTTCGTATCACAGGGGCATGGACCACCGAAAACTGCCTCGGAGTTTTTCACGCCCGCAGTGGAAGTCTTCCGCGTCATGAGGCCGAAACAGCTTCCTCCAGAACCGTTCTGCAAACGCGAATGGCTGGCTTTCATGGAACTCGTCGGGATGACATCACGAGTGACCCAGGAGCTCTTTGCGACATTCGCCGAAGAGGTGGCTCAGAGAGATGAAGACGGAAACACCGAGGTGGCTTTCACACAATCCAGTTGTCTTCTGCAACATCTTCGGTACGATCACGACTTGCTTGAAGGAGGAGTACTGCACAGGATCCGATCCATCAGGTTCGTGCTGCCATTTGTCGTCAAGAAGGAGAAACCTTCACTGGAGGAAATTTACCCCCAGCACAGGGCGGGGCGACTGGTGGCCTTCCAGGAATCGGTGGCGAGCCGGTACTGCCATCTCGTGTGGTCAGTGCAGACCATGTTCTCTGATGATGCTCTCCCGTACCATGATGACAAGACCCTGAACCAGCTCGGAATTGCCAAACAGCCGAGTCTGGACACCGTGGTCAAGCACATGAGGCGGGTGTGCAATGCCGTGAAAGAAAGGGAGAAGCCTGGAAAACAGCCCAAAGACGAGTTCTACACCACGGTGAGGAATGTCATGAAGTCGCTCTACTCCCACCTCAACCACCTGAAGCCCACCGACCTGCACATGTCCCCGTTGCGGTCAGAGCCCGTGGTCTTCCTCGTGGACAAGAAGAAGATGGTGACCACAGACGAGGTCGTTCTGATCATCGCAGAAAAAGACCAGATCGAGGGCTTTCTGTACAGTGCCCCTATTCACTACGGGGAGTATTTTGGCGTGTTTGAAGCTCTGGGGTCAGCCAAGAGCGTCACGGCCGATCACTACGTGGCTGTCCTTGAGAAAGTCTACAACAGGACCAGAGGCAATGAACTCCACCCCAATGAACTGCTGGTCGTGAAAAGGGCCGTCCGCGGAATGTTCCATTATTTGGGCGTTGAGCGACGACAGCAGCTGGCGAAAGCTTCGCCTCCGACCATGATAGCCGGCCCGTTCCGAACGCTCTACCTCCCAAACTACAAGAAAGAGCTGGCTCTCTCAACGGAGCTGGTCTTCTCAGACAGCGAATACCTCGAGAAGCGCGTTCAAGCCCTCGAGCTCGTCTTCTTCCTCGAGTTCGACAAGCTTGAAATTTACATGCCAGATCCTTCTGCTGCGATGCGACTGCTGCCCAAAGACCGGCGCCCCAAAGCACTCGGCGATCTTCTGGAAGAGATTCTAACTCCAGAGAGCAAGGAGAGAGCTTGTCACGGGCTCCTGGCAAGAAGGTACGAGGACTTCATTTCAAGCCCGGAGTTCATCCAAGGTGTCGTCAGACTTCTCATCGCAGACAAGAAGAAGCTGAAGCAAGAAATCAACGACGACCTCGCCAGGGACACTGAGACAGTGTTGAGCAGTGTGAGGATACTGGAGGTGAGCGGCCTTCAGACCCACTTGAAGTACCAAGGACGGATCGTGAAGAACAGCAAAGGATTCACACCTTGCTTCGTGGACTCGTCAGGAGACGAAGGGAACGAGCAGGTCATCTACCTGAACAAGGTCGAGGGCAGCTATCGTAAAGACGAGGTCATGAACTCACAGCTGGCCGAGGAAATCAACAGAATCTTGCCCAGTCCCGTGCAGCACCCTTTCTTTCTAACTCTCTTCGGATTCCTCGACAAGCCGTTGGAAATAGCCGGCTGTCTGGACCGCTCGAAAGTCCCGCCGTCCAACTACAGGTGTGTGCACTCGAGCAATGTGTTTCCACCTGCTGGATCGTACATCAAGGAGGACTTCCACTGGATGCTGGACAACGGCTTCCACACCTTTTCCCCTGGGGAGTACGCTGGCTACGAAGTCCACAACGACAGGCTGTCGGACGAGGAGGGCGAGCGCGCCACCTACATCTACGTCATCGTGAAGGCGCTGCATGAGTCCACTGGAGAACTGCCGTTTCAGGTGAGTCAGTCGCTGTAGAGCTGTTTGATTGGTCGACTGGGTTGATGTAGGTCTGGTTGGTTGATGCTTTAGCGATTTGAATTGTTCATATGTTTGCTTTCAATTGTCTTGCGCCAATTCGTTTGTTCATCTATCCATTCATTCGTATATTCATTCATCTATCCTTTCATTTGAGGCATTTGTGTGTGCTTTTTGTATCTCATTGAGTCTATCATTTATTCATTCATCCATCTACTAATTCATTCAGGGGGTTTTGTGTTTGAGTGGAATCCCCCCCCCCTTTTTATATATAAATTCTGCCTGTTTGTTCCTTATTGATTTGTTTAATTGCTTGTTTTTTATCTTTGTATTTATTGTTTCATGCGCTCCTTTGTTATCGTACAGAATGAGGTGCCGGGGTCGGTCGAAATACTGCTAGACAAATAAAGAAACGTGGACAGCAACCGACATGTATTCTTTCGTGAGCATAGATGGCCCTGAAAAGGCCCTTTTCAGGGCCATCTATGCTCACGAAAGAATACATGTCGGTTGCTGTCCACGTTTCTTTATTTGTCCTTTGTTATCATTTAACATCACTCATTCCTTCATTTGTTCTTACACTGTTTCGATTGTTCGTTAGTTTATTAAGTTGTTTTGTGGTTGGTGATTTGTTTGTTTAGATTGAATTCCTCATTTTGATTAATAATTTCCATGTGGTCATTCATTCATACACTCACACGTTCATTCACTCATGCATGCTTGCACATGTTGCGGAAGAATGTGAAATGCCTGCGGATGCAAATGTAATGGGAAATGCCGCAGAAGGTTCGGGAACTTTCCCTGTCCTTGAACAGATCAGACTGGACTGAGACGGACGGTTTTTAGTGACGATGACGTAATAATAAAAAGTGACGTATGACAGCGGCGACGACGACAGTTAAGAAAAATGGCTTAGAAAGACGTGGCGTTTCGAACTCTTGGCGTGTTATCACTGGGAGTGATTGCTGGAAGCAGTGGCATCATGGGTGTAGGGATAAGTCGAACCGTGATGACTCTGGCCTATGAAGAGAGGTAAGAGTCTGTCCTGATTTGTTCTTGGAGCAGAGATGGATGAAGTCGTTATTGTGAGCAAGTGAGAGCACGACTGGAAGGGACTAGACAAGTGAGAGCTTGTGGGGCTGTTGGCGCCTTTGAAAGCGCACTCGCCATCGCTGTACGTTTATTGCCAAGCCATGGAATAAAGATCTTCCTGTAGAAAAACTCCCGCCGAAGTCCTGCTTCTACTTTCCTGGCGCGAGCTGGACGGACCGCAAGTCAGAGACCACTTACCCGCAACATTGGTTCCCGAGACGGCGAATCGAAAAAAGTAGAAAAGCATGGACGCTGAAGGCGAGAAAAGATTAACGAGGTCGGCCGCCGCACGCGAAGAGGTGAAGCCTGAGTCTTTAGAGACAATTATGGAAAGACTTATGCCGCAGAAGGAGGCAGAAGAAAGACAAGAAAAAAACTGCTACGACAGAAGGAAGCAGAAGAAAGGCGAGAAAGATGGAAGAAAGAAGCTGAGCAGAGAGAACTGCGGCAACAGAAGTGGCGGGAGAAGACAGCGGCCTTCCTGGAGAAGCTTCGCCTTTTGGACAAAAGCAGCACCGCCGAACTCCGCCAGGAGATTGGGACGGTGCAGACCGAGATGCGCGGGGAGATCGGCCGCCTCGACTCGTCCCTGGAAGAAGCAGCGACAAGCGTCGAGGGACCGAAGGGAGACCGCGACTCCCGTGTCGATGAAGAGACTGCAAGCCTCCAGGACGCAGTGGCAAGAGAGGCGCCGAGACAGGCAACGGACTTGGCGTGGACAGGGCAGCTGGCGGAAACCCCCCGAGAAGTGCCCCAGTGTGTGGAGCCGCTCCAAGGCATGCTGCAGGCTGTGCAAGTGTCCGCAAGGGCACACCTGCAGCGGGGCGTGGGCAAAAAGAGGTCTGGCTACGACCGCAAGGCCGATCACCAGACCTCTCCGGAGGGCACTACGCCGGGTTTCTTCAACCCACGGGCTGAGAGGAGTGACTGGCGAGAGAGGGAGCCTTGGGTCGTCCTCGGAAGGTGAGAGCGACGAGGGAACGACCCAGGTGCATGTTCGGACGTATTGTGGTGTGGCGGGACCATGGCTCTGTGGTCAGGGGAGAGAAAAGGTTACCGCAAGGAAACCTAGATCCTTCTGTCGAGTCCTGCCACCAGTTCGTCCCTCTCTCTCCACCACGTGGACCACCAAGGATGAGCACGACCAGATGAGTAATGGACTTCTTGTTGATTTTCAGACATTGCACTGACTAACGATTGCTTGCCGCTTTGTTCACATTCATTCCAGTTGAAGTAATGTAGTTGGAGGTGTGGGAAGACCGACGAGGACGTCTTGGTCTCGAAAGGAGGGAGCTGTGTTGCGGAAGAATGTGAAATGCCTGCGGATGCAAATGTAATGGGAAATGCCGCAGAAGGTTCGGGAACTTTCCCTGTCCTTGAACAGATCAGACTGGACTGAGACGGACGGTTTTTAGTGACGATGACGTAATAATAAAAAGTGACGTATGACAGCGGCGACGACGACAGTTAGGAAAAATGGCATAGAAAGACGTGGCGTTTCGAACTCTTGGCGTGTTATCACTGGGAGTGATTGCTGGAAGCAGTGGCATCATGGGTGTAGGGATAAGTCGAACCGTGATGACTCTGGCCTATGAAGAGAGGTAAGAGTCTGTCCTGATTTGTTCTTGGAGCAGAGATGGATGAAGTCGTTATTGTGAGCAAGTGAGAGCACGACTGGAAGGGACTAGACAAGTGAGAGCTTGTGGGGCAGTTGACGCCTTTGAAAGCGCACTCGCCATCGCTGTACGTTTATTGCCAAGCCATGGAATAAAGATCTTCCTGTAGAAAAACTCCCGCCGAAGTCCTGCTTCTACTTTCCTGGCGCGAGCTGAGACTGACCGCAAGTCAGAGACCACTTACCCGCAACACACATATCAACCAATCAAATGATAATGTTTTACGACAAGCCGCCTTCCTTGCAGCTCAAACTGCGAACGATTCGCGACAAGTTCTTGCCAACACTGTGCTCACATCTTGTGAGAATCTCCACCCATCACTCCCTGCCATCCCACACGCACTCTCAGCACTTTCAACACTTGCAAGACAGTCAGACACGGTGCCAGAATCTGTGGCAGCCACTGCCAAACCTGACACCCATCACTGCCTGTCATCCCACACACACTCTGAGCACTTTCCACACTTGCAAGACAGTCAGACACGGTGCCAGAATCTGTGGCAGCCACTGCCAAACCTGACACCCAGGCTTCCGAGCTCTCGCGGAATCCACAGGAAGACCTCCCACTGCCAGTGTCACCTGTCCACATCTCCCGTGTTCCTGTCAGGCGACGTACCTGGTGGAGGTGGGGGAGGGGAGGGAGGAGGTGGTGCCTGCCTCAGCCCTCTACAAGCTGACCAGGGACAAGGCGCCAGCCTCGTCAGACCTCGTGCCCAGCGGTGCCAGCGCTGCAGAGCCTCCAGAGCCCACGGAGCTGAAGGAAATTCTGAGGGCCATTAGACGGTGAGTCACGTGTGCAGTTGTGGCCCTCCACCGCAAAATGAGTCGGGTGTTTCCCATTCTGTGAACCCGAGTCACGTGACCCTGGCGCAGTTCGCAATGAATGCGTGATAGGCTTGACCCTTCGCATTACAGCACTGCGCCAAAAAGAGTTCGTTCTGGATGCTATTTTTTCCACTTTTTGCAGAAATCATTCAGATGTCAAAACTTGTTTCCATTTCAACACAAACATTTTATTTTTTCGAGTAAACGCTTATTTATTGCCTCAACAAGCGTAAGTTATAAGTTTTATGCGAAATAGTCTAAGAACTACTTTAACGGCGTATGTCAGGGAGCAGAGGGTTATCCCACAAGCCTCTCGTGTAACCTCGATCTGCACATATCCGGACGAAATCGTTCCATCACGTGATATGAAATGTGCTAGAGACTCCTTCGCCGGTAGGCGAAGTCTCTTGTGGGCTAGAATAGATGTTCCAAGCCTCGGTCTGAGATATCGGCCAAACAGGGTGGGGCGGCGTTATGTGTGTGAGTAACGAGAAGTCGATAGATTCTGGAACATGCATCTATTTGTTTATAGCACGACATCGTGTTTCCCTGAGCTTTCCATCTGCAGCTGTCCAGCAGGTCGGTCAAGCCGATATAGAATATTCACCATGATGACATCACTCTCTTGTCCGGAAACGTCACACCAGTGGATAGCATTCTTTGGTAGCTCATAACTTTGTCACTATTCCTCCTTTTTTCAAGCTTTTCACACGTCGTTGGAAAGAAAAATACTCCACTTTTTGACCATATGTATGGCTCATAATTTCCGAAAGTGAACATCGTTGTTGTTGTCGCATCATTGTTGTTGTTTTGTTTTTGTTGCTGTTGTTCGACTTTATGATGGTGGTGGTGGTGGGGGTGCTGGTGGTGGTGGTAATAGTGGTAGTGGTGGTGGTAATAGTGGTAGTGGTGGTGGTAATAGTGGTAGTGGTGGTGGTAATAGTGGTAGTGGTCATAGTGGTGGTGGTGGCGGTAGTGGTGGTGGTAATAGTGGTAGTGGTGATGGTAATAGTGGTAGTGGTGGTGGTAATAGTACTGGTGGTGGTGGTGGTGGTGATAGTGGTAGTGGTGGTAGTAATAGTGGTAGTGGTCATAGTGGTGGTGGTGGCGATAGTGGTGGTGGTAATAGTGGTAGTGGTGAAGGTAATAGTGGTAGTGGTGGTGGTAATAGTACTGGTGGTGGTGGTGGTGGTGATAGTGGTAGTGGTGGTAGTAATAGTCGTAGTGGTGATGGTAATAGTGGTAGTGGTGGTGGTAATAGTACTGGTGGTGGTGGTGGTGGTAATAGTGGTAGTGGTAGTCATAATAGTGGTAGTAGTGGTAGTCATAGTGGTGGTGGTGGTGACGGTAATAGTGGTAGAGGTGGTGGTAATAGTGGTAGTGGTGGTGGTCATAGTGGTAGTGGTGGTCATAGTGGTGGTGGTAACAGTCGAAGTGGTAGTGGTTATAATGGTAGTGGTGATGGTAATAGTGGCAGTGGTGGTGGTAATAGTGGTAGTGGTGGTGGTAATAGTGGTAGTGGTGGTGGTAATAGTGGTGGTGGTAATAGTCTTAGTGGTAGTGGCAATAATGGTAGTGGTGATGTAATAGTGTAGTGGTGGTGGTAATAGTGGCAGTGGTTGTTGTAATAGTGGTGGTGGTGGTGGTGGTCATAGTGGTGTTGGTAACAGTGGTAGTGGTGGTGGTAATAGTGGTAGTGGTGGTGGTAAAAGTGGTTGTGGTGGTAATAGTGGTAGTGGTGGTGGTAATAGTGGTAGTGGTGGTGTTAATAGTGGTAGTGGTGGTGGTAACAGTGGTAGTGATGGTGGTAATAGTAGTAGTGGTGGTGGTAATAGTGGAAGTGGTGGTGGTAATAGTGGTGGTAATAGTGGTAGTGATGGTGGTAGTAGTGGAGGTAATAGTGGTAGTGGTGATGGTCATAGTGGTGGTGGTCATAGTGGTGGTGATGGTGTTGGTGGTAGTGGTGGTAGTGGTAGTGGTGGTGGTAGTAGTGGTGGTAATAGTAGTAGTGGTGGTGGTAATAGTGGTAGTAGTGGTGTTAATAGTGGTGGTAATAGTGGTAGTGATGGTGCTCATAGTGGTAGTGGTGGTGGTAATAGTGGTAGTGGTGGTGATGGTGTTGGTGGTAGTGGTGGTGATGGTGTTGGTGGTAGTGGTGGTAGTGATAGTGGTAGTGGTCATAGTGGTAGTGGTGGTGGTAATAGTGGTAGTGGTGGTGACGGTGTTGGTGGTAGTGGTGGCAATAGTGGTAGTGGTGGTGGTAATAGTGGTGGTAATAGTGGTAGTGGTGGTGGTCATAGTGGTAGTGGTGGTGGTCATTGTGGTGGTGGTGGTGATTTTGTTGGTGGTAGTGGTGGTAGTGGTGGTGGTGGTGGTAATAGTAGTAATGGTGCTGATAATGGTGGTGGTAGTGGTGGTGGTAATAGTAGTAGTGGTGGTGGTAATGGTGGTGGTAGTGATGTTTGTAATAGTGGTGGTGGTAATAGTAGTAGTGGTGGTGATAATGGTGGTGGTAGTGGTGGTGGTAATAGTAGTAGTGGTAGTAATAGTAGTAGTGGTGGTGGTAATGGTGGTGGTAGTGGTAGTTGTAATAGTAGTAGTGGCGGTGGCAATAGTGGTAGTGGTGGTGGTAGTGGTGGTGGTAATAGTAGTAGTGGTGGGGGTAGTGGTGGTGGTGGTGGTGGTGATAGAGGTGGTGGTGGTGGTAATAGTAGTAGTGGTGGTGGTAGTGGTAGTGGTGGTGGTGGTGATGGAAGTAGTGGTGGAGGTGATAGTGGTAGTGGTGGTAGGAATAGTGGTAGTGGAGTTGGTAATAGTGGTAGTGGTGGTAGTCATAGTGATGGTAGTGGTAGTGGTGGTAGTGGTGGTGGTCACAGTGGTAGTGGTGGTGGTAATAGTGGTAGTGGTGGTGATGGTGTTGGTGATAGTGGTGGTAATAGTGGTAGTGGTGGTGGTAATAGTGGTGGTAATAGTAGCAGTGTCGGTGGCAATAGCGGTGTCGGTAGTGGTGGTGATGGTGGTGGTATTAGTGGCAGTGGCGGTGGTAATAGTGGTGGTAGTAATGGTGGTGGTAATAGTAGCAGTGTCGGTGGCAATAGCGGTGGTGGTAGTGGTGGTGATGGTGGTGGTATTAGTGGCAGTGGCGGTGGTAATAGTGGTGGTAGTGGTGGTGGTGGTACTAGTGGCAGTGCCGGTGGTAATAGTGGTGGTAGTGGTGGTAATAATAGTAGCAGTGTCGGTGGTAATAGTGGTGGTAGTGGTGGTAATAAT
>JAWQFJ010035488.1:0-7500 GCA_034096865.1 Theodoxus fluviatilis | reverse complement strand
TCCCAACACACAGGGGTCTATTCTGACCCCCAACCCACAGGGGGGTCTATTCTGACCCTCAATCCTCAGGAGTCTATTCTGACCCCAACCCACCGGGGTCTATTTTTACCCCCAACTCACAGGAGCTCTATTCTTACTCCCAACCCACATGGGGATAAAGCTAAGAAAGAAACCAAGAAAGGTATTTGTAGAAGCACACCGGAACTTCATAGAATCTTTCAAGTGACAGTGGCAATGATGTAATCTCCCTGGAGATTGGTTGAGGAGTTGCATGCCTGTGAGGAGTTGCATGCCTGTGAGGAGTTGCATGCCTGTGAGGAGTTGCACGCCTCTGAGGAGTTGCATATCCTGAGAGGAGTTGCATGCCTGTGAGGAGTTGCATGCCTGTGAGGAGTTGCATGCCTGTGAGGAGTTGCATGCCTGTGAGGAGTTGCATGCCTGTGAGGAGTTGCATGCCTGTGAGGAGTTGCATGCCTGCAAGGAGTTGCATATCCTGAGAGGAGTTGCATGCCTGTGAGGAGTTGCATGCCTGTGAGGAGTTGCATGCCTGTGAGGAGTTGCATGCCTGTGAGGAGTTGCATGCCTGTGAGGAGTTGCACGCCTGTGAGGAGTTGCATGCCTGTGAGGAGTTGCATGCAATGTGCGATGCAGTCCAGACTCCGTCACGCTCACTTCAGATCATGACGTTGTGCGAGACCACCTCAGTGTGTTCCGCCAGGGCGGTCTTTTTAAATCGCTGTGACAGCTGCAACATAGTTATGTCCATAGCGACGTGGCTTTACTTACACTTCACTGTGACAGCTGCAACATAGTTATGTCCATAGCGACGTGGTATTACTTACACTTCACTGTGACAGCTGCAACACAGTTATGTCCATAGCGACGTGGTTTTACTTACACTTCACTGTGACAGCTGCAACATAGTTATGTCCATAGCGACGTGGCTTTACATATACTTCTCTGTGACAGCTGCAACATAGTTATGTCCATAGCGACGTGGTTTTACTTACACTTCACTGTGACAGCTGCAACATAGTTATGTCCATAGCGACGTGGTTTTACTTATACTTCGCTGTGACAGCTGCAACACAGTTATGTCCATAGCGACGTGGTTTTACTTATACTTAACTGTGACAGCTGCAACACAGTTATGTCCATAGCGACGTGGTTTTACTTACACTTCACTGTGACAGCTGCAACACAGTTATGTCCATAGCGACGTGGCTTTACATATACTTCTCTGTGACAGCTGCAACACAGTTATGTCCATAGCGATGTGGTTTTACTTACACTTCACTGTGTCAGCTGCAACTTAGTTATGTTCATAGCGGCGTGGTATTACTTACACTTCACTGTGACAGCTGCAACTTAGTTATGTTCATAGCGACGTGGTTTTACTTACACTTCACTGTGACAGCTGCAACTTAGTTATGTCCATAGCGACGTGGTATTACTTACACTTCACTGTGACAGCTGCAACATAGTTATGTTCATAGCGACGTGGTTTTACATACACTTCACTGTGACAGCTGCAACATAGTTATGTTCATAGCGACGTGGTATTACTTACACTTCACTGTGAGAGCTGCAACTTAGTTATGTCCATAGCGACGTGGTATTACTTACACTTCACTGTGACAGCTGCAGCATAGTTATGTCCATAGCGACGTGGTTTTACATACATGTATACTTCACTGTGACAGCTGCAACATACTTATGTCCATAGCGACGTGGTTTTACATACACTTCACTGTGACAGCTGCAACATAGTAATGTTCATAGCGACGTGGTTTTACATACACTTCACTGTGACAGCTGCAACTTAGTTATGTCCATAGCGACGTGGCTTTACTTACACTTCGCTGTGGCAGCTGCAACTTAGTTATGTCCATAGCGACGTGGTTTTACTTACACTTCGCTGTGACAGCTGCAACTTAGTTATGTTCATAGCGACGTGGTTTTGCTTACACTTCGCTGTGACAGCTGCAACATACTTATGTCCATAGCGACGTTGTTTTACATATACTTCGGTGTGACAACTGCAACACAGTTATGTCCATAGCGACGTGGTTTTACATACACTTCCCTGTGACAGCTGCAACACAGTTATGTTCATAGCGACGTGGTTTTACTTACACTTCGCTGTGACAGCTGCAACACAGTTATGTCCATAGCGACGTGGTTTTACATACACTTCACTGTGACAGCTGCAACATAGTTATGTCCATAGCGACGTGGTTTTACATACACTTCACTGTGACAACTGCAACACAGTTATGTCCATAGCGACGTGGTTTTACATACACTTCACTGTGACAGCTGCAACATAGTTATGTCCATAGCGACGTGGCTTTACATACATGTATACTTCACTGTGACAGCTGCAACATAGTTATGTCCATAGCGACGTGGCTTTACATACATGTATACTTCACTGCGCATCAGGTTCTGCTCCTACTTCCTGGCTGCATCGCCCAGGAGTACAGCTGGGCACCTGAGAGGACGGCGATGCCACACTGCAGTGCGATTACCTCTTGTAGGCGGCCAGGCGCCAGCATCGGGGTGGAACCCTCCCCAGGGAGAGGACTTGGTACTGCTTCCTGATTGCGTCCGTCTTCAATGTCTGTCACTGTGTTTTCTGTCAGGTGCCAGTGAAGGCTTGATCAAGCGGCCCAGTGACCAGGGAGTAAAGTGTGAAGCGCTTTGAGACCCAGACATGGATGACAAGTCGCTATATAAAACCGCACCTTTGCCTTTTTGATTTCTTGTTTTGAAACCATGGCATGTAACGTGCGTGTTTCCTCCTTGACAGCGCGTGGTGCGAGACTACAAGCGCATGTGCTACCCAGACCGCATGACGTGACACCAGATCCCTGCGGAGGCCTACAGCCACCAGGACGCCACCTCCGCCATCGGCCTGGCCTCGCAGATTCTGGAGAGAGTGGACGCTTTGTTCCCTTGAGTCAGCTGCAGCAAAGCCTTCAAGGAAAGGGAGGCAATCGCCTGGGAAAATGGTGATGACGTCGTGGAAGAGTTACCTCCCGTGATTCCATTAAATGCATGGATACATGTATTTTTGGTTGACAGATGTTCTTTTTCTTTTTTCTTTTTCTTGTTGATGAATAAGACAAGTATCAGAGAGAGAAGGAGATTCTTATTTACTCTGATCTATCGGCAGTGAGCACACACCTAGTGACCTTGTTGAATACGTGTAATATCCTGAACTTTATTTACGTTGTACCTGGAAGATGCAAATTTTCCATGGAATGGATTTGCATTTCCAGGTTGGTTTTTACATCACTTTTTGAAACATATCAAAATCAGCGCTCTTGTTGTTCCTTTTGGTTTTTATTGGTCGATCTTTTTATGGTTTTGTCCCCTACAGTTCATAATCCGGCTGTGATGTACATTTCTCATGCTGTTCAATGATTTGTGCTGTTGTCAGTTCAGTCTTTAGTTTGAAGGAAATGTGATTGTGATATTTACCAATCAACACCCTGGACTTTCTTGTACATTGTGAATGACAATAATTTTACATACATAATCCTAAATGCGTTCACACACGTACGTGCTTGTATTTCAGTCAATGAGAGAGGAATAAGACTGTCATCATAAGCAACTGAGTTGCACATTTTCCTCTTAGAATTTTAGGTGCAGTTAATGTTATGCCTCAGTACGTATTTCGTGCAATTCTTGAAATGATACGTACCTCTGTAATTGATTACCAGTTGTGTTGTTTCAAAACATGCATGTCAGTGCTCATAATTTGTTTCCTGATTTTCGCTTTTTTCATCATGAATTTCGATCTTGTTGGATGGGGGATGGGGGAGTGGGAGTTGTGGTAATTAGGGTGTTTTGTGAGCGTAGTTTTAGTTTCAATGCCCCCTCTGTCTGGAACTCGCTGCCGGCTGGCCTGCGTGACGCACACACTTTATCTATTTTTAAGTCGCAACTGAAGACTCACATGTTTCGACTGGCTTTTGTTTGATTGTAGGTTTTTCTTCTCATGATCATGTATGTTGTTGTATCCATTCTCAGGTCTGTAAGTTGTATTATGTTTTGTATTATGTTGGTAAGCTTGTTGATGAATGTCTGCGTGTGAATGTGGTTATGTCAGCGCGTTGAGTTGTACAGAAGTGCGCTATACAAATGCTATTCATTATTATTATTATTATTATTTGTTTGTTTTTTCTCGAGGTAGGGAGGTGGAGTTGAGGTTTGTGTGGTTTTGTTATATGAAGCTGGAACTATTGGGGATTCGACAAGGATTTTCCCTGAGTGTTTCCTCTCAATACAAAATGTCATATTTCTCGTGGTTGGGACTCTAGCAACCACAAGGACCAAAGGGAGATAATAATCCTGTAATATGCTTGCTCGGTGCCGTGGGAGAATCAAAATTTTTAATCCAACCCATGCAGAATCGGCGCTTTTCATACCAAAACGGAAGGTGAGCACTTATCTAAATCTATGAATGAAACCTTTTTTTAAAAATTAATCTTAATCATCGTGAAAACTCTCGGGGATGCCAGAAAAATGGTTCCTGAAGCATAACAGCCAAAACACAATTTCAACAAAAATCAGGTTAGAAACTTCACTCGCGTTTCCTGGTTTTCCCTTCCAGCGACTTTATGCATCTTTTGTCGGATCAAGTCACATTTGTTGTGTGATATTTATGTACGTGTACTTCTTTAAGTGTATGCAGAGAATTTACTTTTGCAGTGTTCATGCGAGATGTCTGCACCATTCTTCAGCAATTGTTTCTAGATGAAGTGCTTGTCACGTTTCACGTCCAATCAAAACTGAAAGTTTAACATTCAGACGTTTTCCCACTGCTGATAAACTATTTTGATTTTTTTTCTTCTGCCAACGTACTTGGTACAAAGTGTTTGTTCGCAATTTTTCAGCCATCTCAAAAGAGAACAATTTGAATATCTTTAATTCGTGCGTGTGTGGTTCTTTTGTATTTTGGGGGAGTGGAGGTGGTGGTGGTGGTGGTGGTGGGTGATGGTGATGTCGGTGACAATGAGAGCAATGTCATAAATGCTCACGTGCATGAATATCAGATTGGCGAGTTGGGAGTTCTTGTTTTGTCAGGTAATAGTACACGCTATTGTACATGGTTTTAGCTAGTTCACTTATTCGTGTATAATGGACAGTATAAGCTGTATTTTAACAGCCTTTATATAACCAATAATGCTATTCGAAGCCTCTGGGTAATCGTCACTTGTAGCGCATTATTTGCGGGGTTTTCCAAGTGACAATCTGTGTGTGTTGCAGAGGGAGACAAGGTCAAGTGAATTAGGACCTTATTTTAGTTTTTTTAATTTAGTTTTGCTTCCTTTTGTGTTGTATGTGAATTTAAAGTGTGATTTAAACATGATACTAGAGCTGTGTCCCTGGTAACCCCTGTAGTATTTCGGGTAAAAGGTGCAGTGTGCAGTAGGCAATGCTTGGCTTCGTTGTTTGTTGTTGTTGTTGTTTTTTTTGTAACCTGCGATGTTCGATTGAACATCTGTAATCGCGGGACTGAACAAAAGACGTAGATGTGTGTGCCTTAGGAACATTCAGGCAGTGAGAGTTTGTCGCTCAAACTGGTTACGTCACTGTCCATGGGAGGTGAGAGTTTGTCGCTCAAACTGGTTACGTCACATTCCATGGGGGGTGAGAGTTTGTCGCTCAAACTGGTTACGTCACTGTTATCGCGACGATGACGTCAGAGGCGCCACTGGTGAGACAACGATCCAAACTCGTCAAAATAAGAACCTTTCGTCATATCTACAGTTGTTTTGTTTGTTTGTTTTTAATCAACGAAGTACGCTGTTGTTGACGTTGTTTGTTTATTCAGAATGCTTTGATATAGTGCATCGAAATATTATATCTGACTGCAGTGTGGAATATCAAATGGGGAAATAATACTCATATTCATATTGCTACTCGCCAGTGCAAAAACTTATGTCGTTTTCTGTACTAGATAAAGCTTTTTTGAATTGCTGTGACGGTATATATGACGATCAACTCTGTCGATCAATGTTCCAGTGTATACATCTATGTATGGAGTAGAAGTAGTGGAAGAAATAGTAATAGAGGTAGTAGCCATATGAGGAGAAGAACTAGTGGTGGTGGTGGTGGTTGTTGTTGTTGTTGTTGTAGAAGTAGAAGTAGTAGTAGAAGTAGTAGAAGGAATATTTATGATATGACAGATATTGAATTTCCCGCCTCAATTATGCTCAAGACATTTGGTGGAAGGGAAAAGGTTGGAAGTGTAATTTTTGCTGATCTCACACACACGCAGTTACACATACACAGGCGCGCACACACAACTCATACACACGCACACACAAACACACACTCACACACACAAAGACACTAGCACGCATGCAACCTTGCATACAATTTCTCACGTGCAAGCTCATGTAGACAGACTTTTGTGTTTCCCTACATAATATGCACCTTTCGGTGGAATACACTGTTCGCTCTGTGAATCGGGGATGGGTGGTTTTTTTCGTACCTTTATAATAAAGTATCAAAATGTAATTGGGATATCGAATCAAACCCCCTATATGGGTAGTTTATCTCAAAGCAATTTATGTTTTACAATTTTAAAAACGTATATATATATATATATATATATATATATATATATATATATATATATATATATATATATATATATATATATGTGTGTGTGTCACGCAATTTCCTGAATTCAACATAAGTTTTCGCCTATTCCACACTGTAGCCTACATTTCAAAAACCTCGTCACTGAATTTTCTTTCCTCCAAGCACAGCCCAACACTTCGCTCTGGAGTGCGGTGCTCAGTGCACAGAGCTTGGCGCTCCACTGACCGTGCACCACGTGATGGATGCTATGCTCACTTTGCATGCACTGACCGTGTATCACGTGATGGGTGCTATGCTCACTTTGCATGCACTAATCGTGTACCACGTGATGGGTGTTATGCTCACTTTGCATGCACTAATCGTGTACCACGTGATGGGTGCTATGCTCACTTTGCATGCACTAATCGTGTACCACGTGGTGGGTGCTATGCTCACTTTGCATGCACTGACCGTGTACCACGTGATGGGTGCTATGCTCAATTTGCATGCACTGACCGTGTACCACGTGATGGGTGCTATGCTCACTTTGCATGCACTGACCGTGTACCACGTGATGGGTGCTATGCTCACTTTGCATGCACTGACCGTGTACCACGTGATGGGTGCTATGCTCACTTCGCATGCACTGACCGTGTACCACGTGATGGGTGCTATGCACAATTTGCATGCACTAATCGTGTACCACGTGATGGGTGCTATGCTCACTTTGCATGCACTGACCGTGTACCACGTGATGGGTGCTATGCTCACTTTGCATGCACTGACCGTGTACCGCGTGATGGCTGCTATGCTCACTTCGCATGCACTGACCGTGTACCACGTGATGGGTGCTATGCTCACTTTGCATGCACTGACCGTGTACCACGTGATGGGTGCCTG
>JAWQFJ010035487.1:57500-62285 GCA_034096865.1 Theodoxus fluviatilis | reverse complement strand
GAGTGCGTCGGATGCCTTCCAGGCAAGAGACCGGTCTTGGAACCCAGGGGTGCTGGTCCCGCTGCGCACAAGTGCTATGGGTAGTAGCAACAAAACGAAAAAACCAAGCAAGCCGAGAGTGGTGCAGCCAGTGGGTTTTGAAGGTGATCTTTGGGGACGGAGAATAGCATAGAGAGTGGTAAGTTTGAAGATGCGGGTGGAAACTCACTGAGGGCGTTCCGACAGGTCAGCGATGAAGAGAGGGGGGATTTGCGTCTGGACGGAGGGCCTGTGCTGGTTGGTGGCGTGCTGTCAGGCCCCGGCAACATATCTGTGGATGTAGTGTTTGAAAGCATAGAAAGCTTATGATAGTGTACCCCAAGACGGTTTTAGTGTAGTTGCTACTCAAGAGTGCCCACGCAGAAGGTCCTCGGTGGTCGTCAAGGTTGCCGTTTTAGTTGCCCCGTGGTCGTGCGGTTATTGACGCAGCCCGTAACTCGCAGCAGTAAAAGAGTGTCCGTTTGAACGTGCCATAGGGACAAGGAAGAGTTGTGGTTAGGCTACAGGAATTGGTAAATCAAAACATTGATAAAAACTCCGCGCTGCGGCAGCTATTCCGAGAGTCATCTAGAGTACGGCTCCCTTCCGGTCTTCGCGCAGATACCGATGAGTCCGCTGCCGTAGCACGCTCGCGGATGCCTCCTCCATCACTTACACTATAATCGTTATCTGCTCTCACTCGCAGCCTCACATCGAAAGTGTGTGGGTAGTCCCCCGCGCGCTGAGGTAGAGGGGGGAGGCCAACATGTCCTAGACACATGGCGACAGGATCAAGGTCGTCCGTGAGTGCTCCTAGGTTTCACGGGGTTAGGTTTGGCCATTAATGTAAGGTGTGGGGAGAAGTGAGACAGTTTATCCGCGAGAAACTGCTTAAAGGGTGCCATAATTTACAACCATTTAGACACTAATGTGCCCAAAGAATGACTACCCTCTCCAGGGGAGCATGAAGGTCAGAACTTTTTTGGACCGTCACGTGGCTCTACAAGGTGAACTTCATAAGAGGTGAAGGCACCATTAAATTACATCCGACTATAACAAGCTACTGTGTTGAGTGTACGTGAGCAAAGTTGGCCCCCAACGGTAGTACCTAAATATGCATCGATAAGCACAGTGCCACGTAAATTGCCACTGCATCATCATCATCACAATACATCAATCTCATCATCAGCATCATCATCACTCATCATCAGGCATCATCATCCATCATGCATCGCAGCATTCATCAGAGATCTAAACTCGGCCGTCTGGAAGTATCAATTGTCGTCATCATCATCGTCCATTCTATTATCGTTAGTCAACGTCACCATCATCATCGAACCATTAATAATGGGGGGGGTCACCATCATCGCCAGTCCATCATCACCGTCATCTCCACCGTCATTCATCATCATCGATCATCATCATCATCTATCCTCAATCACTCAGCTGCACGCCTCATCAGCATCATTTCCGTCGTTCGTCGTCGTCAGTCTGTCCGTCGTTCGTCGTCGTCGGCGGCGGCCGTCGGCATCATCATCAGCATCATCATCATCTCCATCGTCACCATCATCATCACCATCATACGTCACCTAAGCACCGACCACCATCCACCCACCACCCACCACCACCATCATTATCATTATCATCGTCATCATCATCATCATCATCATCATCATCATCATCATCATCATCATCATCATCATCATCATCATCATCATCACCACCATCACCATCACCACCACCACCATCACCACCATATCATCATACTCCTCCTCCTCCTCCTCTTCCTCCTCCTCCTCCTCCTCCTCCTCCTCCTCATCATCATCATCATCATCATCATCATCATCATCATCATCATCATCATCATCATCACCACCACCACCACCATCACCATTACCATCACCATTACCATCACCAGACGTATTGAAGAATTTTTCGTGTGGGAATTTTTACAGCTGGAAAGACATGATCATCGCTGCAAAATTCAATGTAGCGGGGACGTTTTCGAAAAATCAGTTCGGTAATACTTAGACCGGACATGCAATTGCAAACAGACGTTTATTAGTACATCGCGTCAGATGAGAAATAGAAGCATCGCCACCAGAAACAACAGAGCCAGCAGCATCAGGAGTAGCAGCAAAGGTCCGATGAAGGATCTATGGCAGCAGGTTGAAGACCTGTGGGACAAGGAGAGAGGCTGGGATCTTTTCATCGTACTTCACACGGTGATCAAAAGGGAGGGCGGGCAGAAACATCACTGGGGTTTTTCCCGTTTCCTCGCTCAACTTCCAGCAACCTGCAGACGATAGAAGGGGGGTAGGTCGTGGCAGCAACGATCTTCAATGGCAGCTTGTTTCCACTGGAACCAGGCCACTTCTGCCTTTCAACGCGATGCACTCCCACGGCAAGCCAGGAGGTGGGTGGGGCGCTGCAAGGACCCTCCTTGTCTTTCCCACGCTTTTTTGCCCAGGGTCGGCATCTTCATTAACTTTAATGGGGCGACTCACTCATCTAAACTGCCGTCGACGCAGAGCCGTACGTCGCCCAGCCCAGCAACTGTTTTCTCTCTTCTCCCCGCTTTCCCGACGTCTGGCCAGTCTGGCTTTCGTCGCCACAGACGTCTTTTCCCCTATCTTGCCCTTGATCTTTCCCCACTCACCCTCACCACTTGCTGCCCACCGTCCGTTCTGCCCTGGGTTCCTCACCATTGGCCATTAGGATCACGGGCGTGGTGTGGTGTGCTCGTCAGCCACTGGAACATGGAAGGGAGTGGCGTATCGCCTTGCCAAGGGAGGGAGATCAGGGTGAAGTATGGGTCCTCTGAGTGGGGCTAAATAGCTGGCATGCTCTCTAATGAGAGGTCAAGTCCAGGAATATTTCTGTCAGCGAGCAACCCCTGATGGAGCAAGCTTGAGGAATTTGCCTACACAAGTATGTTTCTCAGGGTCTGGGAGTTTCAGTGATTAAACCGCGTGACTTCTGAACGAAGTAGGAGAGCTTCAACGGCCTTGGGAATCCAAATTTAGCCATACTGACGATTTGGGTTTCTTTAGCCACCAGTTGCATGGCATGTTTCTGGACAACGTCGCCATTCATTAGTTAATTTTGTTCCAAAAGGTGTGATAATTGAAATGTTTATTCAAGAGCCAGGAACTTAAAAAAAAGTCATGGCCACTTTTATGATAAAACAGCCGTTTAAGCGTTATCGTGATTCCTTGTTTTTATCCATTGATATACAGATACATTTTGGGAGTTCGGAGCACAAGCTCCTGTAGAGAGGTATGAAAGCAACGCAAACGGCTGCAGAGTTATTAGTTCATGACCAGGCTACAGATTAGATCGTATCTCGTACCTCACTTCATTGCCAACTTCCAAATAAGGACCAGGCAGCATGACAACCCCTACCACCACCAGCATTACCACTATAACCACCACTAGCATCACCACCAATACTACTACCACCACAACCACTACCACTATGTACTATCCTAACACCACCACTACCATCACTACCACCATTATCACTACCATCACTACAACCACCACCACAATCATCAACACAACCACCACCACCGTCACCATCACCACCATCACCACCACCGTCACCATCATCACCACCATCACTACCACCACCACCAGCATCACCACCACTGCTACTACCACCACAACCACTACCACTATGTACTATCCTAACTCCACCACTATCACCACCAAAACTACCACCACCAACTCCACCATCATTACAACCACCACCACCACTATCAACACCACCATCACCGTCATCATCACATCCGCCACCACCATTACCATCACCACCACCGCCACCGCCACCACCACCACCACCACCACCACCACCACCTCTTCAAGTCTCTGCTTAATTCCCCATCCTTCTTGTTCTCTTTGATTTTGATCCAAGCACTTTGGAAAGTGTCTCACACACGCACACGAACACACCCACAAGAATACACACGCGCGCCCGCACGCATGCACGCACGCATGCACGCACACATACACGTACACAGACACGTACACGCACGCACGCATACACACACACGCACACACTCACAGACACACGCTCGCGCGCGCGCGTGAACACACACGAGTAGAAGAATACAACCCGAAGATAATGCTCACCAAGTCGAAACAAATCTTATTTATTGTTTCTTACTTCATGCTTGGGCTAGAGTTTGGTGGCAGGATCCACAGACATCCAAGCTTCATAAATGCATGCACGCTGTTTCCATGCTTTGGGGCGTGCACAACGTCTACACAGCACGTGCTTTACTTGACCTCCCCGTGGCTGTAACTTGTTCTGCCGTGAACCTCAGGCAACTGGTGCCATTCATCAAGTCTAATTCCATCTCTGTGCAAGGGAGATGTGGAATGGAGGAGAGAAAGAGCCGTTAATTTAGGGGCTGCCCCATCTGGTCTCAACCCCATTTCTTCTAACACAAGAAGAAAATCATTTCTCAGCGTTTTGCTGTGAAATTTACAACGGGGAAAAGTCCCCTGCCTGTGTAAATTACGAAGGTTGTTTTTTTTCATGTTGCCCATTTTTCTTGACTTTCTAAGACTGACAAATGATTGAATTCACCAGTTGTTTGCCTTTACAGTTTGTCAACCAAATATACAGAAATGGAAAAAGTTAATGCAGTTAATAAATGCGATGTGGGTTATGGAAACGCGTATACACACTTATACAACTATTCAGGACGTAATATATCCAGTCTGTCAGTCAGCGACTGTTAATTGGAATGAAAGAAGGGG